>JAQIUQ010002052.1:0-170679 GCA_030378365.1 Hybognathus amarus
GACTTAGATCTGAGTGCAAAAATGGAGGCTCTAGACCTTCCAGAGCTGAGATATTGAGATTTCACGTAGCATTTATGCCATCTAAATATCTCAATATCTCAGCTCTTGTATGCCATTATAAATATCTAAATATCTCAGCTCTGGAAGGGTCTAGAGCCTCCATTTTTGCACTCAGATCTAAGTCCCATGGCCCTCTATCAGAATCCAGAGTTTCAAGAAAATCAAACTCTACCACGAAAAAAAACGACAGTGGTACCCCTGTACGTTTTTTTTTCGGGTCAAAATTTTGATTTTCTTGAAACTCTGGATTCTGATAGAGGGCCATGGGACTTAGATCTGAGTGCAAAATGGAGGCTCAGATACCTTCCAGAGCTGAGATATTGAGATTTCACGTAGCATTTATGCCATTGTAAATATCTCAATATCTCAGCTCTGTATGCCATTATAAATATCTAAATATCTCAGCTCTGGAAGGGTCTAGAGCCTCCATTTTTGCACTCAGATCTAAGTCCCATGGCCCTCTATCAGAATCCAGAGTTTCAAGAAAATCAAAATTTTGACCCGAAAAAAAAACGACAGTGGTACCACTGTACGTTTTTTTTTGGGTCAAAATTTTGATTTTCTTGAAACTCTGGATTCTGATAGAGGGCCATGGGACTTAGATCTGAGTGCAAAATGGAGGCTCTCAGACCCTTCCAGAGCTGAGATATTTAGATATTTATAATGGCATACAGAGCTGTAGATATCTGAGATATCTACAGCTGGCATAAATGCCATCGTGAAATCTCAATATCTCAGCTCTGGAAGGGTCTAGAATCTTCCATTTTTGCACTCAGATCTAAGTCCCACTGCCTCTATCAGAATTGAGAGTTTCAAGAAATCAAAAATTTTTACCTCGAAAAAAAAACGACAGTGGTACCCCTTACGTTTTTTTTTCGGGTCAAAATTTTGATTTTCTTGAAACTCTGGATTCTGATAGAGGGCCATGGGACTTAGATCTGAGTGCAAAAATGGAGGCTCTAGACCCTTCCAGAGCTGAGATATTTAGATATTTATAATGGCATACAGAGCTGAGATATTGAGATATTTACAATGGCATAAATGCTACGTGAAATCTCAATATCTCAGCTCTGGAAGGGTCTAGAGCCTCCATTTTTGCACTCAGATCTAAGTCACATGGCCCTCTATCAGAATCCAGAGTTTCAAGAAAATCAAAATTTCTCACCCGAAAAAAAACGTACAGTGGTACCCCTTACGTTTTTTTTCGGGTCAAAATTTTGATTTTCTTGAAACTCTGGATTCTGATAGAGGGCCATGGGACTTTAGATCTGAGTGCAAAAATGGAGGCTCTAGACCCTTCCAGAGCTGAGATATTGAGATCTCACGTAGCATTTATGCCATTGTGAAATATCTCAATATCTCAGCTCTGTATGCCATTATAAATATCTAAATATCTCTAGCTCTGGAAGGGTCTAGAGCCTCCATTTTTGCACTCAGATCTAAGTCCCATGGCCCTCTATCAGAATCCAGAGTTTCAAGAAAATCAAAATTTTGACCCGAAAAAAGAACAAGGTGGCATCACTTGTCGTTTTTTTTCGGGTCAAAATTTTGATTTTCCTGAAACTCTGGATTCTGATAGAGGGCCATGGGACTTAGATCTGAGTGCAAAAATGGAGGCTCAGATACCTTCCAGAGCTGAGATATTGAGATTTCACGTAGCATTTATGCCATTGTAAATATCTCAATATCTCAGCTCTGTATGCCATTATAAATATCTAAATATCTCAGCTCTGGAAGGGTCTAGAGCCTCCATTTTTGCACTCAGATCTAAGTCCCATGGCCCTCTATCAGAATCCAGAGTTTCAAGAAAATCAAAAATTTTGACCCGAAAAAAAAACGTAAGGGGTACCACTGTACGTTTTTTTTTTGGGTCAAAATTTTGATTTTCTTGAAACTCTGGATTCTGATAGAGGGCCATGTGACTTAGATCTGAGTGCAAAAATGGAGGCTCAGACCTTCCAGAGCTGAGATATTGAGATTTCACGTAGCATTTATGCCATTGTAAATATCTCAATATCTCAGCTCTGTATGCCATTATAAATATATAAATATCTCAGCTCTGGAAGGGTCTAGAGCCTCCATTTTTGCACTCAGATCTAAGTCCCATGGCCCTCTATCAGAATCCAGAGTTTCAAGAAAATCAAAATTTCTGACCCGAAAAAAAAACGTAAAGTGGTACCACTGTACGTTTTTTTTTTGGGTCAAAATTTTGATTTTCTTGAAACTCTGGATTCTGATAGAGGGCCATGTGACTTAGATCTGAGTGCAAAAATGGAGGCTCTAGACCTTCCAGAGCTGAGATATTGAGATTTCACGTAGCATTTATGCCATTGTAAATATCTCAATATCTCAGCTCTGTATGCCATTATAAATATCTAAATATCTCAGCTCTGGAAGGGTCTAGAGCCTCCATTTTTGCACTCAGATCTAAGTCCCATGGCCCTCTATCAGAATCCAGAGTTTCAAGAAAATCAAAATTTTGACCTCGAAAAAAAACGAAAGGGGTACCACTGTCGTTTTTTTTTTCGGGTCAAAATTTTGATTTTCTTGAAACTCTGGATTCCTATAGAGGGCCATGGGACTTAGATCTGAGTGCAAAAATGGAGGCTCTAGACCCTTCCAGAGCTGAGATATTTAGATATTTATAATGGCATACAGAGCTGAGATATTGAGATATTTACAATGGCATAAATGCTACGTGAAATCTCAATATCTCAGCTCTGGAAGGGTCTAGAGCCTCCATTTTTGCACTCAGATCTAAGTCACATGGCCCTCTATCAGAATCCAGAGTTTCAAGAAAATCAAAATTTCTGACCCGAAAAAAAAACGTACAGTGGTACCCCTGTACGTTTTTTTTTGGGTCAAAATTTTGATTTTCTTGAAACTCTGGATTCTGATAGAGGGCCATGGGACTTAGATCTGAGTGCAAAAATGGAGGCTCTAGACCCTTCCAGAGCTGAGATATTTAGATATTTATAAATGGCATACAGAGCTGAGATATTGAGATATTTACAATGGCATAAATGCTACGTGAAATCTCAATATCTCAGCTCTGGAAGGGTCTAGAGCCTCCATTTTTGCACTCAGATCTAAGTCCCATGGCCCTCTATCAGAATCCAGAGTTTCAAGAAAATCAAAATTTTGACCCGCAAAAAAAAACGACAGTGGTACCACTGTACGTTTTTTTTTTCGGGTCAAAATTTTGATTTTCTTGAAACTCTGGATTCTGATAGAGGGCCATGGGACTTAGATCTGAGTGCAAAAATGGAGGCTCTAGACCTTCAGAGCTGAGATATTGAGATCTCATTAGCATTTATGCCATTGTAAATATCTCAATATTCTCAGCTCTGTATGCCATTATAAATATCTAAATATCTCAGCTCTGGGAAGGGTCTAGAGCCTCCATTTTTGCACTCAGATCTAAGTCCCATGGGCCTCTATCAGAGTCCAGAGTTTCAAGAAATCAAAATTCTGACCCGAAAAAAAAAATAACAGTGTACCCCTTACGTTTTTTTTTTTGGGTCAAAATTTTGATTTTCTTGAAACTCTGGACTCTCTGATAGAGGGCCATGTGACTTAGATCTGAGTGCAAAAATGGAGGCTCAGAGACCTTCCAGAGCTGAGACTGGGCATAAATGCTCACGTGAGATCTCAATATTTAATCAGAGTTTCAAGAAAATTCAAAACTTGATCTCGAAAAAAATGCAAGGGGACCCTGACGTTTAGGTAAAAAATTTTGATTTTCTTGAAATCTGGATTCTGATAGAGGGCCATGTGACTTAGATCTGAGTGCAAAAATGGAGGCTCAATACCTTCAGACTGAGATATTGAGATTTCACGTAGCATTTATGCCATTGTAAATATCTCAGATTCTCAGCTCTGTATGCCATTATAAATATCTAAATATCTCAGCTCTGGAAGGGTCTAGAGCCTCCATTTTTGCACTCAGATCTAAGTCACATGGCCCTCTATCAGAATCCAGAGTTTCAAGAAAATCAAAATTTTGACCCGAAAAAATAACGACAGTGGTACCCCTGTACGTTTTTTTTTTGGGTCAAAATTTTGATTTTCTTGAAACTCTGGATTCTGATAGAGGGCCATGTGACTTAGATCTGAGTGCAAAAATGGAGGCTCAATACCTTCCAGAGCTGAGATATTGAGATTTCACGTAGCATTTATGCCATTGTAAATATCTCAATATCTCAGCTCTGTATGCCATTATAAATATCTAAATATCTCAGTCTCTGGGAAGGGTCTAGAGCCTCCATTTTTGCACTCAGATCTAAGTCCCATGGCCCTCTATCAGAATCCAGAGTTTCAAGAAAATCAAAATTTTGACCCGAAAAAAAAACGTACAGGGGTACCACTGTCGTTTTTTTTTCGGGTCAAAATTTTGATTTTTCTTGAAACTCTGGATTCTGCATAGAGGGCCATGTGACTTAGATCTGAGTGCAAAAATGGAGGCTCTGACACCTTCCAGAGCTGAGATATTGAGATTTCACGTAGCATTTATGCCATTGTAAATATCTCAATATCTCAGCTCCTGTATGCCATTATAAATATCTAAATATCTCAGCTCTGGAAGGGTCTAGAGCCTCCATTTTTGCACTCAGATCTAAGTCCCATGGCCCTCTATCAGAATCCAGAGTTTCAAGAAAATCAAAATTTTGACCCGAAAAAAAACGACAGTGGTACCCCTTACGTGTTTTTTTTCGGGTCAAAATTTTGATTTTCTTGAAACTCTGGATTCTGATAGAGGGCCATGTGACTTAGATCTGAGTGCAAAAATGGAGGCTCTAGACCCTTCCAGAGCTGAGATATTGAGATTTCACGTAGCATTTATGCCATTGTAAGATATCTCAATATCTCAGCTCTGTATGCCATTATAAATATCTGAATATCTCAGCTCTGGAAGGGTCTAGAGCCTCCATTTTTGCACTCAGATCTAAGTCCCATGGCCCTCTATCAGAATCCAGAGTTTCAAGAAAATCAAAATTTTGACCCGAAAAAAGACGACAGTGGTACCCTGTCGTTTTTTTTTCGGGTCAAAATTTTGATTTTCTTGAAACTCTGGATTCTATAGAGGGCCATGGGACTTAGATCTGAGTGCAAAAATGGAGGCTCTAGACGCCTTCCAAGAGCTGAGATATTTAGATATTTATACATGGCATTCAGAGCCATTGTAGATATCTGAGATATCTACAACTGGCATAAATGCTATCATGAATATCTGAATATCTCAGCTCTGGAAGGGTCTAGAGCCTCCATTTTTGCACTCAGATCTAAGTCCCATGGCCCTCTATCAGAATCCAGAGTTTCAAGAAAATCAAAATTTTGACCCGAAAAAAAAAGACGTACAGTGGTACCCCTTACGTTTTTTTTTTCGGGTCAAAATTTTGATTTTCTTGAAACTCTGGATTCCTGATAGAGAGGCCATGTGACTTAGATCTGAGTGCAAAAATGGAGGCTCTGACACCTTCCAGAGCTGAGATATTGAGATTTCACGTAGCATTTATGCCATTGTAAATATCTCAATATCTCCAGCTCTGTATGCCATTATAAATATCTAAATATCTCAGCTCTGGAAGGGTCTAGAGCCTCCATTTTCTGCACTCAGATCTAAGTCCCATGGCCCTCTATCAGAATCCAGAGTTTCAAGAAATCAAACCATTTTGACCGAAAAAAAACGACAGTGGTACCCCTTACGTTTTTTTTTTTCGGGTCAAAAATTTTGATTTTCTTGAAACTTGGACTTCTGAATAGAGGGCCATGTGACTTAGATCTGAGTGCAAAAATGGAGGCTCTAGACCCTTCCAGAGCTGAGATATTGAGATTTCACGTAGCATTTATGCCATTGTAAATATCTCAATATCTCAGCTCTGTATGCCATTATCAATATTCTAAATATCTCAGCTCTGGAAGGGTCTAGAGCCTCCATTTTTGCACTCAGATCTAAGTCACATGGCCCTCTATCAGAATCCAGAGTTTCAAGAAATCAAAAATTTCTACCCGAAAAAAAAAAACGACAGTGGTACCCCTTACGTTTTTTTTTTCGGGTCAAAATTTTGATTTTCTTGAAACTTGGATTCTGATAGAGGGCCATGTGACTTAGATCTGAGTGCAAAAATGGAGGCTCTAGACCCTTCCAGAGCTGAGATATTTAGATATTTATAATGGCATACACAGCTGAGATATTGAGATATTTCAACGTATTCTCATCCCAAAGGCGCCATATTTTCGACACTTTTGCAAAAGCGTAAATATACAACGCACAGGGTACCCTTTAGCGCCAAATGAGACGGTTAAGTTTAGGTATGGGGTTGGGGTAGGGTTAGGCCACTAGGAGGCGCCTTCTGCCCGCTTTATTTTTACGTCTCATTTGGCGCTAAAGGGTACCCTGTGCGTTGTATATTTACGCTTTTGCAAAAGCGTCTGTATATGGCGCTTTGGGATGAGAACGGGCTGGATATTTACAATGGCATAAATGCTACGTGATATCTCAATATCTCAGCTCTGGAAGGGTCTAGAGCCTCCATTTTTTGCACTCAGATCTAAGTCCCATGGCCCTCTATCAGAATCCAGAGTTTCAAGAAAATCAAAATTTTGACCCAGAAAAAAAAACGACAGTGGTACCCCTTACGGTTTTTTTTCGGGTCAAAATTTTTGATTTTCTTGAAACTCTGGATTCTGATAGAGGGCCATGGGACTTACACTCTGAGTGCAAAATGAGGCTCAAGCAAATCTTCCAGCTGAGACATATTTAGACACTTTATAATGAAATATAGCTGAGATATTGAGATTTCACGTAGCATTTATGCCATTGTAAATATCTCAATATCTCAGCTCTGTATGCCATTATAAATATCTAAATACTCAGCTCTGGAAAGGGTCTAGAGCCTCCATTTTTGCACTCAGATCTAAGTCCCATGGCCCTCTATCAGAATCCAGAGTTTCAAGAAAATCAAAATTTTGACCCGAAAAAAAAAACGTACAGTGGTACCACTGTACGTTTTTTTTTCGGGTCAAAATTTTGATTTTCTTGAAACTCTGGATTCTGATAGAGGGCCATGGGACTTAGATCTGAGTGCAAAAATGGAGGCTCTAGACCTTCCAGAGCTGAGATATTGAGATTTCACGTAGCATTTATGCCATTGTAAATATCTCAATATTCTCAGCTCTGTATGCCATTATAAATATCTCAATATCTCAGCTCTGGAAGGGTCTAGAGCCTCCATTTTTGCACTCAGATCTAAGTCCCATGGCCCTCTATCAGAATCCAGAGTTTCAAGAAAATCAAAACTTTGACCCGAAAAAAAAACGTACAGTGGTACCCCTTACGTTTTTTTTTCGGGTCAAAATTTTGATTTTCTTGAAACTCTGGATTCTGATAGAGGGCCATGGGACTTAGATCTGAGTGCAAAAATGGAGGCTCAGACCCTTCCAGAGCTGAGATATTTAGATATTTATAATGGCATACAGAGCTGAGATATTGAGATATTTACAATGGCATAAAAATGCTACGTGAAATCTCAATATCTCAGCTCTGGAAGGGTCTAGAGCCTCCATTTTTGCACTCAGATCTAAGTCCCATGGCCCTCTATCAGAATCCAGAGTTTCAAGAAATCAAAAACTTTGACCTCGAAAAAAAAAACGACAGTGGTACCCCTTACGTTTTTTTTTTCGGGTCAAAATTTTGATTTTCTCTGAAACTCTGGATTCCTATAGAGGGCCATGTGACTTAGATCTGAGTGCAAAAATGGAGGCTCTAGACCCTTCCAGAGCTGAGATATTGAGATTTCATAGTAGCATTTATGCCATTGTAAATATCTCAGATATCTCAGTCTCTGTATGCCATTATAAATATCTCAATATCTCAGCTCTGGAAGGGTCTAGAGCCTCCATTTTTGCACTCAGATCTAAGTCCCATGGCCCTCTGATCAGAATCCAGAGTTTCAAGAAAATCAAAATTTCTGACCTCGAAAAAAAAAACGTACAGTGGTACCCCTTACGTTTTTTTTTTTTCGGGTCAAAATTTTGATTTTCTTGAAACTCTGGATTCTATAGAGGGCCATGGGACTTAGATCTGAGTGCAAAAATGGAGGCTCTAGACTCTTCCAGAGCTGAGATATTTGAGATATTTATAATGGCATACAGCCAGCTGAGATATTCAGATATCTACAATGGCATAAATGCTACTATAAATATCTCAATATCTCAGCTCTGGAAGGGTCTAGAGCCTCCATTTTTGCACTCAGATCTAAGTCCCATGGCCCTCTATCAGAATCCAGAGTTTCAAGAAAATCAAAATTCTCACCCGAAAAAAAAACGACAGTGGTACCCCTTACGTTTTTTTTTGGGTCAAAATTTTGATTTTCTTGAAACTCTGGATTCTGATAGAGGGCCATGTGACTTAGATCTGAGTGCAAAAATGGAGGCTCTAGACCCTTCCAGAGCTGAGATATTGAGATTTCACGTAGCATTTATGCCATTGTAAATATCTCAATATCTCAGCTCTGTATGCCATTATAAATATCTAAATATCTCAGCTCTGGAAGGGTCTAGAGCCTCCATTTTTGCACTCAGATCTAAGTCCCATGGCCCTCTATCAGAATCCAGAGTTTCAAGAAAATCAAAAATTTTGACCCGAAAAAAAACGTACAGTGGTACCCCTGTACGTTTTTTTTCGGGTCAAAATTTTGATTTTCTTGAAACTCTGGATTCCTGATAGAGGGCCATGGGACTTAGATCTGAGTGCAAAAATGGAGGCTCTAGACCCTTCCAGAGCTGAGATATTTAGATATTTATAATGGCATAGATAGCTGAGATATTGAGATATTTACAATGGCATAAATGCTACGTGAAATCTCAATATCTCAGCTCTGGAAGGGTCTAGAGCCTCCATTTTTGCACTCAGATCTAAGTCACATGGCCCTCTATCAGAATCCAGAGTTTCAAGAAAATCAAAATTTTGACCCCGAAAAAAATCAAGGGGTACCACTGTCGTTTTTTTTTTCGGGTCAAAATTTTGATTTTCTTGAAACTCTGGATTCTGATAGAGGGCCATGGGACTTAGATCTGAGTGCAAAAATGGAGGCTCTAGACCCTTCCAGAGCTGAGATATTTAGATATTTATAATGGCATACAGAGCTAGATATTGAGATATTTACAATGGCATAAATGCTACGTGAAATCTCAATATCTCAGCTCTGGAAGGGTCTAGAGCCTCCATTTTTGCACTCAGATCTAAGTCCCATGGCCCTCTATCAGAATCCAGAGTTTCAAGAAAATCAAAATTTTGATCCCGAAAAAAAAAACGACAGTGGTACCCTTACGTGTTTTTTTTTTCGGGTCAAAATTTTGATTTTCTTGAAACTCTGGATTCTGATAGAGGGCCATGGGACTTAGATCTGAGTGCAAAAATGGAGGCTCTAGACCCTTCCAGAGCTGAGATATTTAGATATTTATAATGGCATACAGAGCTGAGATATTGAGATATTTACAATGGCATAAATGCTACGTGAAATCTCAATATCTCAGCTCTGGAAGGGTCTAGAGCCTCCATTTTTGCACTCAGATCTAAGTCACATGGCCCTCTATCAGAATCCAGAGTTTCAAGAAAATCAAAATTTTGACCCGAAAAAAAAACGACAGTGGTACCCCTTACGTTTTTTTTTCGGGTCAAAATTTTGATTTTCTTGAAACTCTGGATTCTGATAGAGGGCCATGGGACTTAGATCTGAGTGCAAAAATGGAGGCTCTAGACCCTTCCAGAGCTGAGATATTGAGATTTCACGTAGCATTTATGCCATTGTAAATATCTCAATATCTCAGCTCTGTATGCCATTATAAATATCTCAATATCTCAGCTCTGGAAGGGTCTAGAGCCTCCATTTTTGCACTCAGATCTAAGTCCCATGGCCCTCTATCAGAATCCAGAGTTTCAAGAAATTCAAAATTTTGACCCGAAAAAAAAACGTAAGGGGTACCACTGTCGTTTTTTTTTTCGGGTCAAAAATTTTGATTTTCTTGAAACTCTGGATTCTGATAGAGGGCCATGTGACTTAGATCTGAGTGCAAAAATGGAGGCTCAGACCCTTCCAGAGCTGAGATATTGAGATTTCACAGTAGCATTTATGCCATTGTAAATATCTCAATATCTCAGCTCTGTATGCCATTATAAATATCTAAATATCTCAGCTCTGGAAGGGTCTAGAGCCTCCATTTTTGCACTCAGATCTAAGTCCCATGGCCCTCTATCAGAATCCAGAGTTTCAAGAAAATCAAAATTTCTGACCCAAAAAAAAAACGAAGGGGTACCACTGTCGTTTTTTTTTCGGGTCAAAATTTTGATTTTCTTGAAACTCTGGATTCTGATAGAGGGCCATGTGACTTAGATCTGAGTGCAAAAATGGAGGCTCTAGACCTTCCAGAGCTGAGATATTGAGATTTCACGTAGCATTTATGCCATTGTAAATATCTCAATATCTCAGCTCTGTATGCCATTATAAATATCTAAATATCTCAGCTCTGGAAGGGTCTAGAGCCTCCATTTTTGCACTCAGATCTAAGTCCCATGGCCCTCTATCAGAATCCAGAGTTTCAAGAAAATCAAAACTTTGCACCCAAAAAAAAACGACAGGGGTACCACTGTACGTTTTTTTTTTGGGTCAAAATTTTGATTTTTTCTTGAAACTCTGGATTCCTATAGAGGGCCATGGGACTTAGATCTGAGTGCAAAAATGGAGGCTCTAGACCCTTCCAGAGCTGAGATATTGAGATATTTAATAGCATTTAGGCTGAATACTCAGTATCTCAGTCTAAATGCCATCATAAATATCTCAATATCTCAGCTCTGGAAGGGTCTAGAGCCTCCATTTTTGCACTCAGATCTAAGTCCCATGGCCCTCTATCAGAATCCAGAGTTATTGGAGAAACTTTTTTTTGCACAAAAAAAAAAAACGACAGTGGTACCCCTTATGTTTTTTTTTTGTGCAAAAAAAGTTTCTCCAATAACTCTGGATTCATGAAGAGGGCCATGGGAGCTTAGACCTGAGTGCAAAAATGGAGGCTCTAGACCCTTCCAGAGCTGAAGATATTGAGATATTTATCAGATGGCTCAATTCTCAGTATGTCATAAATATCTCATAAATATCTAAATATCTCAGCTCTGGAAGGGTCTAGAGCCTCCATTTTGCACTCAGGTCTCAAGTCCCATGGCCCTCTATCAGAATCCAGAGTTATTGGAGAAACTTTTTTTTTGCACAAAAAAAAAACGACAGTGGTACCCTTATGTTTTTTTTTTTGTGCAAAAAAAAGTTTCTCCAATAACTCTGGGATTCTGATAGAGGGCCATGGGACGTAGACTGAGTGCAAAAATGAAGGCTCTAGACCCTTCCAGAGCTGAGATATTGAGATATTTATAATGGCTCAATATCTCAGTATGTTCATAAATATCTCATAAATATCTCAATATCTCAGCTCTGGAAGGGTCTAGAGCCTCCATTTTTGCACTCAGGTCTAAGTCCCATGGCCCTCTATCAGAATCCAGAGTTATTGGAGAACTTTTTTTGCACAAAAAAAAAAAACGACAGTGGTACCCCTTATGTTTTTTTTTTTTGTGCAAAAAAAGTTTCTCCAATAACTCTGGATTCTGGATAGAGGGCCATGGGACGTAGACCTGAGTGCAAAATGGAGGCTCTAGACCCTTCCAGAGCTGAGATATTGAGATATTTATAATGGCTCAATATCTCAGTATGTCATAAATATCTCATAAATATCTCAATATCTCAGCTCTGGAAGGGTCTAGAGCCTCCATTTTTGCACTCAGGTCTAAGTCCCATGGCCCTCTATCAGAATCCAGAGTTATTGGAGAAACTTTTTTTTGCACAAAAAAAAAAAAACGACAGTGGTACCCCTTATGTTTTTTTTTTGTGCAAAAAAAAAGTTTCTCCAATAACTCTGGATTCTGATAGAGGGCCATGGGACGTAGACCTGAGTGCAAAAATGGAGGCTCTAGACCCTTCCAGAGCTGAGATATTGAGATATTTATAATGGCTCAATATCTCAGTATGTCATAAATATCTCATAAATATCTCAATATCTCAGCTCTGGAAGGGTCTAGAGCCTCCATTTTTGCACTCAGGTCTAAGTCCCATGGCCCTCTATCAGAATCCAGAGTTATTGGAGAAACTTTTTTTTTGCACAAAAAAAAAAAAAACGACAGTGGTACCCCTTATGTTTTTTTTTTTGTGCAAAAAAAAGTTTCTCCAATAACTCTGGATTCTGATAGAGGGCCATGGGACGTAGACCTGAGTGCAAAAATGGAGGCTCTAGACCCTTCCAGAGCTGAGATATTGAGATATTTATAATGGCTCAATATCTCAGTATGTCATAAATATCTCATAAATATCTCAATATCTCAGCTCTGGAAGGGTCTAGAGCCTCCATTTTTGCACTCAGGTCTAAGTCCCATGGCCCTCTATCAGAATCCAGAGTTATTGGAGAAACTTTTTTTTGCACAAAAAAAAAAAACGACAGTGGTACCCCTTATGTTTTTTTTTTGTGCAAAAAAAAGTTTCTCCAATAACTCTGGATTCTGATAGAGGGCCATGGGACGTAGACCTGAGTGCAAAAATGGAGGCTCTAGACCCTTCCAGAGCTGAGATATTGAGATATTTATAATGGCTCAATATCTCAGTATGTCATAAATATCTCATAAATATCTCAATATCTCAGCTCTGGAAGGGTCTAGAGCCTCCATTTTTGCACTCAGGTCTAAGTCCCATGGCCCTCTATCAGAATCCAGAGTTATTGGAGAAACTTTTTTTTTGCACAAAAAAAAAAAACGACAGTGGTACCCCTTATGTTTTTTTTTTTTGTGCAAAAAAAAAGTTTCTCCAATAACTCTGGATTCTGATAGAGGGCCATGGGACGTAGACCTGAGTGCAAAAATGGAGGCTCTAGACCCTTCCAGAGCTGAGATATTGAGATATTTATAATGGCTCAATATCTCAGTATGTCATAAATATCTCATAAATATCTCAATATCTCAGCTCTGGAAGGGTCTAGAGCCTCCATTTTTGCACTCAGGTCTAAGTCCCATGGCCCTCTATCAGAATCCAGAGTTATTGGAGAAACTTTTTTTTGCACAAAAAAAAAAAAACGACAGTGGTACCCCTTATGTTTTTTTTTTGTGCAAAAAAAAAGTTTCTCCAATAACTCTGGATTCTGATAGAGGGCCATGGGACTTAGACCTGAGTGCAAAAATGGAGGCTCTAGACCCTTCCAGAGCTGAGATATTGAGAATATTTATAATGGCTCAATATCTCAGTATGTCATAAATATCTCATAAATATCTCAATATCTCAGCTCTGGAAGGGTCTAGAGCCTCCATTTTTGCACTCAGGTCTAAGTCCCATGGCCCTCTATCAGAATCCAGAGTTATTGGAGAAACTTTTTTTTTGCACAAAAAAAAAAAACGACAGTGGTACCCCTTATGTTTTTTTTTTTTGTGCAAAAAAAAAGTTTCTCCAATAACTCTGGATTCTGATAGAGGGCCATGGGACGTAGACCTGAGTGCAAAAATGGAGGCTCTAGACCCTTCCAGAGCTGAGATATTGAGATATTTATAATGGCTCAATATCTCAGTATGTCATAAATATCTCATAAATATCTCAATATCTCAGCTCTGGAAGGGTCTAGAGCCTCCATTTTTGCACTCAGGTCTAAGTCCCATGGCCCTCTATCAGAATCCAGAGTTATTGGAGAAACTTTTTTTTGCACAAAAAAAAAAAACGACAGTGGTACCCCTTATGTTTTTTTTTTGTGCAAAAAAAAAGTTTCTCCAATAACTCTGGATTCTGATAGAGGGCCATGGGACGTAGACCTGAGTGCAAAAATGGAGGCTCTAGACCCTTCCAGAGCTGAGATATTGAGATATTTATAATGGCTCAATATCTCAGTATGTCATAAATATCTCATAAATATCTCAATATCTCAGCTCTGGAAGGGTCTAGAGCCTCCATTTTTGCACTCAGGTCTAAGTCCCATGGCCCTCTATCAGAATCCAGAGTTATTGGAGAAACTTTTTTTTTGCACAAAAAAAAAAAAGACAGTGGTACCCCTTATGTTTTTTTTTGTGCAAAAAAAAGTTTCTCCAATAACTCTGGATTCTGATAGAGGGCCATGGGACTTAGACCTGAGTGCAGAAATGGAGGCTCTAGACCCTTCCAGAGCTGAGATATTGAGATATTTATAATGGCTCAATATCTCAGTATGTCATAAATATCTCATAAATATCTCATATCTGCTCTGGAAGGGTCTAGAGCCTCCATTTTTGCACTCAGGTCTAAGTCACATGGCCCTCTATCAGAATCCAGAGTTATTGGAGAAACTTTTTTTTTGCACAAAAAAAAATGACAGTGGTACCCCTTATGTTTTTTTTTTGTGCAAAAAAAAAGTTTCTCCAATAACTCTGGATTCTGATAGAGGGTCATGGGACTTAGACCTGAGTGCAAAATGGAGGCTCTAGACCCTTCCAGAGCTGAGATATTGAGATATTTATAATGGCTCAAATTCTCAGTATGTCATAAATATCTCATAAATATCTCAATATCTCAGCTCTGGAAGGGTCTAGAGCCTCCACTTTTGCACTCAGGTCTAAGTCCCATGACCCTCTATCAGAATCCAGAGTTATTGGAGAAACTTTTTTTTGCACAAAAAAAAAAAAAAAACGACAGTGGTACCCCTTATGTTTTTTTTTTTTGTGCTAAATAAAAATTTTATCAAATAACTCTGGATTCTGATAGAGGGTCATGGGACTTGGACCTGAGTGCAAAAGTGGAGGCTCTAGACCCTTCCAGAGCTGAGATATTGAGATATTTATAATGGCTCAATATCTCAGTATGTCACAAATATCTCATAAATATCTCAATATCTCAGCTCTGGAAGGGTCTAGAGCCTCCATTTTTGCACTCAGGTCTAAGTCCCATGGCCCTCTATCAGAATCCAGAGTTTCAGAGATTGGAGAAACTTTTTTTTTCGCACAAAATAATATAATGGCTCAATATCTCAGTATGTCATAAATATCTCATAAATTCCATCAATTTAGTATTCCATCATAGTGACTAAAACAAACAACTCACTCTGTCTCAGTGTATTACAGTTGTTTTACTATCAATGTCAACGGCCAGAGAATTTAGTTTTGCTGTGGACAAATCAACTTACTTTGCACAGGGGTAAAAATAAGTCTTATAAGACACTCGAGTAAACGCTCGTGTGTTTTGTGTCTTAATCAACCTTTTCCACACACATATAAATTATAACTCGTACTCATCGCTCTGTCCATTTCAGCAGTTTTGTGAAGGCCTCTCCTGTTGTTTTGTTTCATCATGTGCTTGCACCCTCTGCTGGTAAAGCCGACTAACAGCAGATGGAGAGTATGCTCGGTAATCTATTGCTTTTCCTGCAGTTCCTGGACGTCACTGTTGAATTTACTGTCGAATTAGAACCACTGAATTTGTGGAAGCGAATTTTCAAGGCGAAATAAAATGGACCCGAAAATTGCCTGTTGAATATTATAGGTTGTATTTTTAAACAGTTTGAAAATTTTGGAAGTGAAATATGAAAGGTGAATATGGATTATTGAATTTTTAATCATGAGAATGTGTTTGAAATGTTTTTAAATGAAATATTCACAGCTTAAATATTCAACCATGTTGAATTTCAGCCAATAAAAATGCAAGCCTTAAAAATACAATGGATTAAAATGCAAGCATGGTTAACGCAATGCATTTTTTTTTCAATTGGTGCTATTCAACATGCTTTTTGTTTAAAAAAAAAAAACATTTGACATTACTTTACTTCCATATATTAGCTTATTATAATACTCTAATCTTTTAAAAAGTAATGCATACATTTGAATGTTTAATATAATTTTTAAAAGATAGAAGAGAATGATAATAATAGATAGATGATAATAGATAGATAGATACAGTTGATTATGATTAAAATGTGTCAGTCTGCGTCTGCACCGTTCTGTCTGAGTCTTCTTCACTATACTTCCCAGGATCCTCGTGTCTCCTCACCTGAACTCACTCCCACAATCATCCACCTGTTCATCGTTCTTGATCATCTGTGTTACCTGTCCTCACCTCATTATTATTCATTTGTGCTTGTATTTAGTTCCTTCAGTTCATCCAGTCTTTGTCGGTCGATGTGATTGTTACCCTGTGTTTGCTCCTGTCTTCCTCATCCTTGCCTGTTAGTTGTGTGAAGTAAATGTTATATGAATTTAAGCTTTTGGACTCAGCCTGTTCTTCTGCCTGCACCCACACCGTGACAAAATGTAAATAGATAGATTGTATATAATTCAAATGTAAAATGCTTAAAATTACAGATTAAAATTACTGTCCAAAATCCTGAAATTTGGCTATGATAATTAATATATTACAGGCATTAATGCTGCAACCAAGAAAGCCTTTGCTAGCTTTGGTCCATTAAAACCACTATTCATCAGCATGCATTGATTAATCCCACGGCATGTAGCAAAAAAAAAAAAAAAAAAAAAAAAGTGCGACCAACTGTCATCAATGGTTCACATTTCAAAGTATAATAATAGCATTGAATTTTGGAGAAATGTGTATTTGAACTGAAATTTCTCCCAAAAGAATTTACATGCAGCATCTTTAACAGGAATGTCTGTCAATTCACGTTCATAACACTAGGTGGCGGTACATGCCTAGTTGACGTTTGCATACAATGTAAGGTAAACTAAATATTAGGCAAAAGATTGGATTTTACAGCATAGGCACACAAAAAAGAAACAGACAGTGGCAAATGATTTTTTTTTCCCTTTAATGTCAGGCTCTTAGTAAAGAAAACTAGTGCAAACAGCAGCTACAGTCAGTCACTGCTAACAATTGTTTTCTGAAGGTGAGATGCACACCTTTCTATTGCTTTATGGCCTGTTTTTTTAATATATATATTTTTTTTTAAAAGTCTTTGTATTTACAGTGTTCACGTATGAACCTCAGGCATCATCAGACTGGTCAATCAATGGCGTCGCCAAATCCTTCAGACCATCTGATCACATTTACATTACATCATTTCTTTGCATTTAAAACCTAAACGTTGTCTTCCCTTCTGAGGGACAACTTTTGTTTGATAAATATCTTAATGTCTCAAAAATCAAAGTACAACTTATACAAAGAAATATATACTTTAACTTTCTTCAAGCACAATCTAGTGACAGAACAATTGCTCAAACAGGAGGTTAGTCCATAATTTGTATCCAATTATTATGTAAAAGTCTGCAAAATAAATAGCATATATTTTCTTAAAGATATGCATTATTTAAAGATGTCCTTATAGTGTGTGCAAGTTCAACTAATTTCCTTTAATCTACAGGTCTTGTTTCTGGAGGCAAATATGCTACCTAAAATACAGTGTGCTACCTTAAGATATGTTTCTGATTGTCTACAAATAGTTTGTTGGACATGATCTAAAAAGGAATCAAATTGTTTTAGATTTGTGCATGTAGCTCAAATTCCACACTAATTGGACTACATAGAAATTAAGATTATATTCTCATATATACATATGCTAAAACTATGGAAGCTTGTTTCCACCTCTGAATTAAAAAAAAGAAAAAAAAATTGAGACTTTTATCTCACAATTGCGAGATATGAAGTAGGAATTGTGAGAAATAAAAATGTTATAAAGTCAGAATTGCGTGTTATATAGTCAGAATTGTGAGATATAAAGTCAGAATTGCAGTGTTATATAGTCAGATTTGCGAGATATAAAGTCAGAATTGCGAGATATAAAGTCAGAATTGCGTGTTTTGTAGTCAGATTTGCGAGATATAAAGTCAGAATTCTGAAAAAAAAGACAGAAGTGCAACTTTTTATCTCACAATTCTGACTTTTTTCTCACAATTGCGAGTTTACATCTCGCAATTCTGACTTTAACACATAATTGCGACTTAATATCATGCAATTCTGACTTAATATCTCAAAATTGTGACTTTATATCTGCAAAATTGCCACTTTATATCACGCAATTCTGACTTAATATCTCAAAATTGTGACTTTATATCTCAAAATTGCGACTTTATATATCGCAATTCTGACTATATCACGCAATTCTGACTATATCACGCAATTCTGACTTTATATCTCGCAATTCTGACTTTACATTCGCAATTCTGAGAAATCTAGTCAGAATTGCAAGATGTAAACTCGCAGTTGTGAGAAATACAAAGTCCCAATTGTGAGATAAAAAGTCGCAATTACCTTTTTTCATTCTGTGGGGGAAACAAGCTTCCATAGAAAACCATCCACTGCTATTGTTAAGTGGCAAACTGGCTCATAAGAACTAAAACTGTCTGACGCTACTGAGTGAAAGTCTGCTATACAAAAGCATCTGATTCTCAACATGTTTCTGTACTATAAAATCACCGTAATGTTTCATTTGTTTTAACTGTTCTGCAGATTTCAGAAGCCAATTTTATATTTTGCAGTCTTGCATGATTCAGCGTCTTTCTTGCTTTCACATTATTAATCTTGTCAAGATTTCTTCGGCTGTGCGATTCACTGTGTCCGCTCGGTGTGGTTGGTGTGAGTGTGTCTCCCCTAGTGGAGGACTTACTCATCACAGTCTTCTGTTCTGTCTCCTTCAGTAGTTGATTCAGGATGTATTGAGTTGTTCTATGTCCTGGGCTCAAGTCTATGTGAGAGCTCAAACAGAGTCTGTTGATTGTCGATGACGTGCAGGTAATTGATGTACGTTCTCACTTCCACGCTGTCCTTCTGGGACAACATGTTTCCTAATGGACAAAAGACAAAAATCATAAGTATAACACAACAGGAATAAGGCTGACTTTCAGTGTACTTGAAGTCACTTAACTGTGATGAACAATTTTTTTAAAGTGTAGAGACAGATTTGGGTTATGCTGTAATATATACAGAACTGTGTGTTCAAATACAAGATGAAGTGTGTCATTGTTTTAAATACTAAAATATGTTCAGCTATCCAGGCTTAATATGAAAAGACAACCAAATAAAGCATTTTTAGGCTGATTTTAAACACTGGCGCAATCAAAACATTTTGGTTGTTTTAGCAGTCCGACCAGCAACAGCAATTTTAACTCAACCAATGGCATGAGACTGGGGCGTTATTATCTATTTACCTGGCCAATAGGAGATTGTGAGCTACTGTAGGTGTTTGGGAAAAATGTTTGAAAGAGTCTTTTTTGTGTGCAATTCCATTTGCATGTGCTTGCGGTGCAGAGATTACAGAGCAGAGCACTTACCCATGTGATCTGTCCGACACTGCCTGATAATCCGCACTGTGTCTGCTATCATGTGCTGCAAACAAAATACATCCCACATAAGCTTGTTTTGCTCACTTGATGGTACTGTATGAGACATTACAGGGACAATTCACCCAAAAAATGTATATTCTGTCATCATTTACTCGCCCTCATGTCATTTTAAACCTGTTTTACATTCTTCTGTGAATTTTGAGAAATGTCCCCTCATACAATGGAAGTCAATGGTAACCAAAACAATTTGGTGACCAACAAAAAACATGAAGTTATATATGTTTTGAATGACATGAGGGTGAATAAAACAAACAATAATAAAAGGACCTGTATAAGGCCCAATTATTGACTTACTAGCTTATCGAAGTTGACCAGGTTGTCGAGAAAGGTTTTGTTGCCCTCGTGAATAAAGGTAATATCTGTTCAGAGAGAATGCTTGTTCAAATTTCACTACACACATTGCTGTTGCAAAAATGGGCAAATAATTTTCAAAGAGACTCTCAACATTTCCTAACCAGATACATTGTGATAAAGAAACTAGTGATGAATGCTAATTATTTCTTTCAAACCGCTTGTTAAAGGAATATTTCCCTTAAAATTGAAAGTTATGTCATCATTTATTCACCCTCAAGTTGTTCCAAACCTGTGTGAATTTCATTCTTTTGTTGAACACAAAAGAAGATATTTTGTAGAATGTTTGTAACCAGACAGTTAATGGACCCCATTGACTTCCATAGTATTTTTTTTCTTTCTATGGAAGTCAATGGGGACCATCAACTGTTTGAGTTACCTATGTCTTCGAAATATCAGGTAACCAGACAGTTAACGGACCCCATTGACTTCCATAGTTGATGGTCCCCATTGACTTCCATAATAAGAAAAGAAAATACTATGGAAGTCAATGGGGTCCATTAACTGTCTGGTTACCTATATTTTGAAGAATATAGGTAACCAGACAGTTGATGGTCCCCATTGACTTCCATAATAATAAAAAAAATACTGTCTGGTTACCTATATTCTTCAAAATATAAGTAACCAGACAGTTAATGGACCCCATTGACTTCCATAGTATTTTTTTTATTATTATGGAAGTCAATGGGGACCATCAACTGTCTGCGTTACCTTGTTCTTCAAAATATAGGTAACCAGACAGTTAATGGACCCCACTGACTTCCATAGTATATTTGTTTTCTTATTATGGAAGTCAATGGGACCATCAACTGTCTGGTTACCTATATTTTGAAGAATATAGGTAACCAGACAGTTAATGGACCCCACTGACTTCCATAGTATTTTTTTTTTCTTACTATGGAAAGTCAATGGGGACCATCAACTGTCTGGTTACCTATATCTTCAAAATATAGGTAACCAGACAGTTAATGGACCCATTGACTTCCATAGTATTTTTTTTCCTACTATGGAAGTCAATGGGGACCATCAACTGTCTGGTTACCTATATTCTTCAAAATATCATCTTTTGTGTTCAACAGAAGAAAGACATTCACACAGGTTTGGAACAACTTGAGGGTAAGTAAATTATGACAAAACTATAATTTTTAAGTGAACTATTCCTATAAGTCATGATTTTAAGAATACTGTTTTGAGGGTCCAAGCCTACTGGTTTCAACTATCTCAACAGCCTCTCATGAGAAGTACTTATTCACATCACTCATTTAAGCTAAGCTTTTAAAAACTCACATTGTGCACTACATTACAGAACCCAATACTTAAAGATTCATTAAAGATTAAATGGCTGTCTGGCCATAGGATCATGATTTTTTGTCAGTAGTATTACTACACACAGTGAATGTTTATTTGAGCTGTTTGCTTTGGCATTTGATAGTGTTTGGGCCCTGAAATTATTAATATCTGTTGTGTTGGGTAATATATATAGTCGTTATATATATATTGCCTGCATGAGTCTAAAATTTAAAGTTGATAAGAAATAGGAATTCACCTGTTTTTAAACCTAAATGTATGTTATTGATCATATTGTGATTTATTTATCCATCCATGCATATATTTCTCTTATGGTTAGACCTTGTTTCACATCGTAGAGCAGTTTTGTGTTTAGTGTGGACACACAAATAGCTTGTGGATGCTTAGAACATGATGTCGTACACATTACTAATAATCTGATGATATTGCATGTTTTTGGTTGTAGCACCTTTCAGTAGCAGAGGTAGGAAAGGGATCTTGGGAGACTTCATCTTCCTGAAGGCATCTCTGTAGGCTTTATGGTTTAAAGAAGGGTCCTGTGGGTCATGCACAAGCATTATAACAATATTTGTATTATTTACCCGTGAAAGCATCTGGTTAGTCTCAAATCTCTTCCTCTAATGCCACCTGCCGTTTTCCTCCCTGGAGTCTCTGATATGATTACGGCTTCACATATTACATCCTAATGAGCCGTAAACAGCACAAAATGCTCTAGCAGGAGGAAATTTAAGATTGTGATGAGACAGTCACTTACCGTCAGGCTCTCCAGCTCGGAGAACAACTTCCTGAACTTCCCAGGGACTTTCTGAAATTAGGACAGTTAAAAAAATGGAAGAATTGAATTGCAATACACTCTGGTTTCTTGCTTCTAAAAATAATTTCAAAGGTTGATGTTGAAAATCTGACTGCAACACTACCACTCCACATACTCTACCGCTCAAAAGTTTAGGGTCGGTAAGATTTTTTATGTTTTTAAAAGAAGTCTCTTCTGCTCACCAAGGCTGCAATTTTTTTATAAAAAATACACAAAAAACACAGTAATATTGTGAAATATTATGACAATTTAAAATGACTTTTTTATGTTAGTATATATTAAAATGTAATTTATTCCTCTGAAAAAAGCTGAATTTTCAGCATCATTACTCCAGTCTTCAGTGTCACATGATCCTTCACAAATCACTCTAATATGATGATTTTATGCTCCAAAAACATGTATGATTATTATCCATGTTGAAAACAGTTTTTACATTTTTATTTCAGGATTCTTTGATGAATAGAAAGTTCAAAAGAACAGCTTTAACATTAAACACTACCCTTTAAAAAGTTTGGGGTCAGTAAGAATTTGTATTTTATTTTTGGGGGAAATAAATAAGAAATCAATACTTCTATTCATCAAGGATGAGTTACATTGATCAAAAGTTACAGTAAAGGCATTTATAATGTTAGAACAGATTCTAATTAAATAAATGCTGTTCTTTGAACTTTCTATTCATCAAAGAATCCTGAAATAAAAATGTAAAAAATAAAGTAATCATACATGTTTTTGGAGCATAAAATCATCATATTAGAGTGATTTGTGAAGGATCATGTGACACTGAAGACTGGAGTAATGATGCTGAAAATTCAGCTTTTTTCAGAGGAATAAATTACATTTTAATATATATTAACATAAAAAAAGTCATTTTAAATTGTCATAATATTTCACAATATAACTATGTTTTTTGTGTATTTTTATAAAAAAAATTGCAGCCTTGGTGAGCAGAAGAGACTTCTTTTAAAAAAATTTAAAAATCTTACCGACCCTAAACTTTTGAGCCGGTAGTGTATATAGAAGTGTATTTCTATGCATTGGAGATGTTGTCTTCCTACCTCCAATGTCTGAGTGAGTCGACTGACAGCAGGACTGTTGAGTCCCATGATAATCGCAAAGAACGAGTTCAGGTTCCTCTGTGCTTTACAGCTACGAAAGAGTAAGACAAGAAGAAAGGAGAACATGAGCATGTACACCATCTGATTTATTTGAGTAGAAAGAAATAAAACCAGGAGTGATTTTAGCATGTTACTATGTGATTGCAAAGATGTTTGGCTTGTAAGACGGATGCTTACTGGCACAAATCAAAAAGTTTCACGATATGGCCCTTCAGAGTTTATGGGATTATTTCCGTCAGCGAGTGTGTGTACTTACTGTGCTGCGATCTTGATGAATTTCTTGAAGAGCTGCACACGTTTGCAGAGGTTTGTGCACAGAAGGACTTCGGTCATCACCCACTGTTGAGTCTCATTACAGCGCTGCAACAGATGCTCCAGCGCCACCGTGTGGCCAGCACTCGCATCGCGGTCTCAGTGAAATGCACCAGCTCTTGCTGCACAGTAGAAAGGAAAAATCACATGGTTATGGTTGCTGGGCCTTGTTGAACATTGTAGAGAGTCTCAGTATTGAATCAAGACTATTATGTTCGATTTACAATCCAGTGCTGTTTCTAATTTGGTTTAGGTCTCCTACAATAGGTTTCATGCATCCAAGGTCAAAAAACACCTTCAGTTTCTCAATATACAATGCAGCATCATCACTTCTCTCTCAGTGTGTGAAACAGCTCATTCAAGGATTTGTGATTCTGGTGTGGTGAAGAGATGAGGCATATGCTAAATACTGCTGCTATATACAAAATGAGATAAAAGCTGTTTTGTTGAAAAAAACCCAGTAAGAACAAGAAATGTTCAATTTCACAAATCTATAGCTTCTATATACTATATTCTAGTATATGAAACATATTGTTAAAAGACATTAATGGCCGTAATAACATAGTTCGAACGTGTGTTCTGTATGTATGTATATATATATATATATATATATATATATATATATATATATATATCACACTACCGGTCAATAGTTTTAGATCAGTAAGATTTAAGTTTTTAAATGAAGTCTCTTCTGCTCACCACGTTATTTTTTGGATGAAAAAAAAGACAAACAGTAATACTGTGAAATATTATGACAATTTAAAATGACTGTTTTCTATTTTTAAAATGTAATTTGAAAGCTGAATTTTCAACATCATTACTGTTGCTGATTACACATCAGTTTTCAGTGTCACATGATCCTTCAGAAATCATTCTAATGTGCTGATTTTATGCTCAAAAACATAAATTATTATTTTCAATGTTGAAATCAGTCGTGTACCATTTCCCCCAAAAAATTCTATGATGAATAGAAAGTTCAAAAGAACAGCATTTATTTAATTAGAATCTTTTCTAACATTATAAATGTCTTTACTGTAACTTTTGATCAATTTAACTCATCCTTGATGAATAAAAGTATTTTCTAATTTCTTTCCCCCAAAAATAAAAAATAAATTCTTACTGACCCCAAACTTTTGAATGGTAGTGATTAATGTAACAAAAGCTTTCCATTTCAGATCAATTCTGTTCTTTTGAACTTTCTATTCATCAAAGAATCCTGAAATAAAAATGTTAAAAACTGTTTTCAACATGGATAATAATCATAAATGTTTCTTGAGCATCATATTATAATAATTTCTGTAGGATCATGTGACACTGAAGACTGGAGTAATGATGCTGTAAATTCAGCTTTGATCACAGGAATAAATTACACTTCACTATATATTCACAAAGAAAACCGCTGTTTTAAATTGTAATAATATTTCACAATATTACTGGGGATTTTTTTGTATTTTTATTCAAATAATTGCAGCCTTGGTGAGCAGAAGAGACTTCTTTTAAAAACCAAAAAAATCTTACCGATCTAAAACTTTTGACCGGTAGTGTGTGTGTGTGTGTGTGTGTGTGTGTGTGTGATATATATATATATATATATATATATATATATATATATATATTTAAGTGAATTAATAATAAAGTGATTTTGTCTTATTTATAACCAGGCACTAAAGTGATTACCCATAAAATGGGCTTTGAACCCATCGGATTGCTTGGGTCCTAAGGTGAAACTGTGTGGTGGAAACCACTTTCTTCCCGAGAGCCTACACTGCCCTGATTGGTCAGATGGTCCGGTCTGTTGTGAATGTTCAAAATGCCCATTACCATTTAGAAATTTCAGCTTGGGACCTTGTATTCAACTGAAATTCCACCCAAATATCACAAAGACGAGAAACGTAATCCTACGTATGAATCTTTTTAATCCAACAAACATAAGATTTAATTTTCAATTTTAATTAATTTCATTGTTTTTCATATAAAATTGCTCAATACACATTCATAAACACATCAAATATGATAAACAAGCTCAACCACCGTGAGAACAAACCTCAAAATTTGGGGTAAATGGATGGTGAGCAATTGATCATGTCGTTTTCTTTTTTTGGGTAGAATATCCCTTTAATGTTGGTCTTTATTAGGAAATATTTTCTTTCATTCCAGACTGATATTAAATAAAGCAACTGTTCGAGAAGTAACTCATTGCCTATTTAAATTTAAAAACTTCATTTTAGTTTGCATGTGACGGATCTGCTCTCTAGTACACCACCTCTTGTGCTGCACTGTGTGAAATGGGAAGACTTTACCTCATGGACGTTACTAAAGAGACTCCAGTCACAGTTGGTGAGCGACACGGCGACATCCCATGTGTTCATGCTCAGCATCTTTACTGAGCGCTGGTGCCCATTATCAGTGAAGGGACTCTGGGAGAACAAAACACAGACATTCATCTGTTCAATGTTATACTTTAAAGTTAAAGTGGGTCATGGGACATTTAAAAAAAAGAATACAGGCAGAAAAGAAAGGCAAGTGTAGTCGTGTGTGGACCTGAACTAATGATGTGGAAAGCAGGTTTGTTTTAAGAGCGGTTCAGAGAGCATCACTCTGACTCTCACCATGATGTCAGTCAGGTCTCTTCTGCAGACCAGCAGCCTCTCGGCGGCACTGAGTGAAGACGAGAACACACACTGATCCGACTGAAGCAGAACCTTCTCTGGAGAAAGACAAAGAGAGAGGAAGACTGATGAGAAAGCATCAATGGGGTAAACAGTGAAATACAGCAGCAAATGTTTTTTGAAAATCAGTTATTAAGACCCCAATTTGGTAATTAGGACACAATGGTCTAGAAGACCTTCTTAATTTCTGTCTCCCAAAAAAGCATCACAACATGTCCTTAAAGGATTAGTTCACTTTTGAAAAAACTTTTGCTGATAATTTACTCACCCCATGTCATCCAAGATGTCCATGTCTTTCTTTCCTCAGTCGAAAAGAAATTAAGGTTTTTGATGAAAACATTCCAGGATTTTTCTCCATATAATGGACTTCCATGGGAACCAGACAGTCCAAGCTCCAAAAGATCGTTAATAACAGTTTCAGATGCAGCTTCAAATGTCTTTAAACGACACCAGACGATGAATAAGGGTCTTATCATGCGAAACGATGGGTTATTTCAAAACTTATTCCAAAAATGTAACTTTTCTAAGGACAAATGGTAGCCTAGCTCTATTCTGGAGGCGCGTTTGTAACGTCACGTAATACGTAATTACGTTCAAAAGGTTACAGGCGACGTAGCTGGAAGTACAGAGTCAGTAAGTTGAACACATAGGTTGAACGTGCAAACTAACTCAAACGCCGTTTACAAAAAAAAAAAAAAGGAATTAAAAGGTAAAATAACGATGTCGGACGATTTTGATTCTGTACTTCCGGCTACGTCGCCGTGACCTTTTGAACGTAATTACGTATTACGTGACGTTACAAACGCGCCTCCAGAATAGAGCTAGGCTACCATTTGTCCTTAGAAAAGTTACATTTTTGGAATAAGTTTTGAAATAACCCATCGTTTCGCATGATAAGACCCTTATTCATCATCTGGTGTCGTTTAAAGACATTTGAAGCTGGATCTGAAACTGTTATTAACGATCTTTTGGAGCTTGGACCGTCTGGTTCCCATGGAAGTCCATTATATGGAGAAAAATCCTGGAATGTTTCCATCAAAAACCTTAATTTCTTTTCGACTGAAGAAAGAAAGACATGGACATCTTGGATGACATGGGGGTGAGTAAATTATCAGCAAAAGTTTTTTCAAAAG
Source organism: Hybognathus amarus (assembly GCA_030378365.1). NCBI lineage: Eukaryota > Metazoa > Chordata > Actinopteri > Cypriniformes > Leuciscidae > Hybognathus > Hybognathus amarus. Next base: position 27,150 of record JAQIUQ010002052.1, read on the forward strand.
TGAACTAATCTTTTAAATACCTGTTGACACTGTATACTCTGAAAATTTTCCTGATTCAAGAGGTCATTGCGGGAAGTGTCCAAAAGTTGATTTTCAGATTAGTTCTCATGTTATAACATTTAACATGTTGCACAATTTTGCAGCTAATGAGAATCACATATATTTTGAGACTTAAGAGTTTATGATATTTAGTTTGATATATTTGTATGACACTTATGACTTTATGGTATTCGGTTATGTTAAAGGCTATAAATCAACAGTGTTTCTATAAATCAATATGAATTAGAGTAAAAATTATAACACTTTACAACAAGGTTTCATTAGTTAACATTAACTACATTAGTTAATGTAAACTAACAATGGACAGTAATTATATGGCATTTATTAATCTTCGTTAATGTTAATTTAAACATTTACTAATACGTTAAAATCACAAGTTGTATGTGTTAACATTGGCTGACACGCTGTGAGTGAACACGGACAAACAATAAATTAACTAACATTAACAAAGACTAAATACTTTAACAAATGTATTGCACATTGTTAGTACATGTAAGTTAATACATTAACTAATGTTGACATGTCAGAGTTTAAAAAGATATTTTGAAGAATACTGGGAACCCAACAACACTGGAGCCAATTAACTTTACATTTTATAGACAAAAAACACCTTTTTAAACAACCTTCAGAAACACTGTTTTTTTTTTAATTTTTGTAGTTAATTAATGCATAATTATATGCAACTAACCCTAAACCAAACCCCAATCCTAACCTTATAGCAAGTACATGTAGTTATTAATTATTACTCAGTACTTAGATGTATAATCACACTGTAAAACGGACAGCTTAAAATAAAAGTGTGACAGAAACCTCTTATATTTTACACAGAAGAACGTTTTTGGTCATATTTAAGGGGAGTATACCTTTAAGAACCTAAACACTTTAAGTTGGAACCAAAATACTAAATCACTATCAAAACTCTGAAAGGAAGAATATACAGAATAATTGAAACGCAGCAAATTAATTTTAATAAACAGGGCGGAACAGATTTGTTTGGGTCGACGAATGAAAGTTGACCGACACGAGACCGTGAAACATGCCTTTACCAACATGAAAGCTCCAAGATGAACATCACACTACAGTACAGTGCACCATTCAAAATGAATGCATAATTTGCCAAAGTGGTTATTTCTAAAAACTAACTATTACTCCAATAATCTGTTGCTATATCAAAAGTATTTGCATATGGTGACATATTTTCAACTTATCGCAGGGGTATTCAATCTGCTTGAGGTGCGTTTGATCAGGGTTGGAGCTAAACACAGTGACAGTGGCCCTCCAGGTGCAGGTTCAGGACACCCCTGCCCTATTGCACTAGCTGCCTTACCAGTTTCCTTTTTTCTTTTTTAACCCTTTCTTTATATACAAATTTTATTGTTTGATCATTTTAAATGACCACCAACATACTGTTTCAATCACCAGATACATCAGGATCAGAAGAGGGGCTTGTTGTGCCCTAATGACCACTTCAAAGGCATAATAGCACCCCTGCAGACCTGTGGACAGTGATGTCTCAAACACAAAAGCTGCAGCAATGTCAATCAAAATGAAAATAGAAAGATGTATGAACTCGATCAGACCTCCAGGATACGTGACGGCCATCAACACCATGTCGTCCTCGGCACAGTCGAGCCTTTCGGCCACGGTCCTCAGCAGTTCCTGCACGGACACCTCGCTGTGTGTCCTGACGCTCACGTATGAATCTATGCTCACGTCCACGCGACACAGCACTGAAGACACACAATCACCCAGACACCAGTTCACATCAAAACGCCATCCGACGAGATGCTCACATGCTGTTCTACATAAACAAGCTGTCGCAGTCAGTCAGACCTCTGAGAGAGTAGGAGAGAAATATGAGGGAATATTTGATGAGCTTACCTTCCTTCCTCTCCCTCTGAGCTCCTCTCACAGGGTGCCAGTTCTCCTTCAGACTCAGCTGGTGGAAGAGCGCTTTATTCTGCAAGACAGTAAACATGTGGCCTTGAGAATATTATTTCCTATGAGAATAACACACACACACACACGTAAAAGCAACAGTGAAAGCCTCATGCTGCATCATTTAGGCATTCAGTCTTCACTCTGAGCTTGGAAGCACCATTTTGTTATTGACCACAAACTAAAATAAAATATAAATAATACTTAAATTAAAGGGTTAGTTCACCCAAAATGAAATTCTGTCAGTATTACTCACCCTCATGTTGTTCCAACCTCGTAAGACCTTCGTTCATCTTCGGAACACAAATTAAGATATTTTTGATGAAATCTGAGAGCTGGATCACTCCTCCATACTAGTCCATAGGCTTCTTGAGGAATTGAAACTTGCTGGCCTCGTAAAGTTATTAAAGACATCGTTAAAATAGTCCAAGTGACTACAGTGGCTCAATCTTAACTTTATCAAACGACGAGAATACTTTTTGTGCGCAAAACAGACATAAATAATGACTATTCACATTATTATCAACTATTCACTTCCTTCTCTATGGGCCTCTAGTCAGTTAACGTCAGTGTGATAGCGTAGAGCTACGTCACACGTAGGCTCACTATTGGCCGATGCTGGTCATGTGTGTGATGCGTGTGACATACAATATCAGAAGCTTACGCTATTAAACTAGTAACCTGAGGCGAGACGAGAGATAAGTAAATAGAATAGTTGAAATAAAGTCGTTATTTTGTTGTTTTTTGCGCACAAAAAGTTTTCTCGTCGTTTGATAAAGTTAAGATTGAGCCACTGTAGTCACTTGGACTATTTTAACAATGTCTTTAATAACTTTTCAAGGCCGGCAAGTTTCAATTCCTCAAGAAGCCTATGGACTAGTATGGAGGAGTGATCCAGCTCTCAGATTTCATCAAAAAATATCTTAATTTGTGTTCCGAAGATGAACGAAGGTCTTACGGGTTTGGAACCACATGAGGGTGAGTAAATACTGACAGAATTTTCATTTTTGGGTGAACTAACCCTTTAGGATTAAGAGTCAGGTTTACTAGCAGCTTGCGTCAGTGCAAACCCTCTTTTGGCGTTAAAAAACGACTGTCAGGATTTACTAAAGACACACAGTTAAAAATTAGCACTGAAAAGGCTTGAAAAGAATTGGCTGACCTTATAATAAGCATTTGTACAGTAGGCAGACAACCAGAATGTCGTTTACCGGCGCGGCAAGTGCCGCGGTAAATCCACTGCGGCAAAAATAAACCAGCCGTATTTCAAAGTCGGTTGCGAAATGACCACCAGGTGGCGCAAAGGGACATTTGGCGAAAGCAAAACGTAATTATGTAAAAGTAGCCTACATTTTAAATAGAATAGCTTTAACTAGAATATAAACTTTTACAGCAGAACATTTTATTAAATCAAAAGCTAAAATAGGCCTATCTCGCAGTCAGCGAAAATAAAGTGGGTGCTTTCAATGACGCTATTGAGGAATGAGAGACTGAAGAGCGCTTTTCTGCTCAACAACCGAACTTCTGGGCTTTTCTCAGTGAGAAAAGTTGTGGTTGAAGTGGTAGAACGTTGGTTCAATCATTTTGATGACACTGTTTCAAATTGACACTTTGATGACACTGTTTCACTGCACAGATTCGCCTATTCTGTGTATGTGCAGTAATGGTCCAGTGGCAGAATTTTTACCAAGCGTGTCAGAGGTTCTAGGTTCTAATCCGCACTCGTATAGTTTTTCCCCTCATCAAAACCGTAATGTGTATTGATATACTACCACTGAAAAACATTCTCGGTTTTGATGAGGGTAAAAAAGAAAATTGTACAAGTGCGGATTAGAACCCAGAGAAGCAGGGACACGTTGTGTGTAGCCTATTTTGATTTGTGATTTCACCGGAACTAATGAAACCTCCACAACGGATTGCAGCATGCGACCGAGTGAACACAACACATTTTAGTGCTAGATCACCTCTAATTTAACAAACGAAATAAACGAATGCTGTTAGCTAAGATTTCAAAAGTGGACCCTGGCAAAAAGTGGTCGGGACATGTCCCACCTGTCCCCAAGTATAGTGGCTACAGTGTTAACCTTGAATTTATCTGCGACCTTAGCTCTCAATGAGAAGTGGCAAATTATGTCAGACACTTTAAGTAAATAAACAGTTAATAAACTCGCTAATAAACAGCTACCTATTTAAGTTTCAAGAACGGTAAAACATAAAAGCTGTCGGACAACAGCATGTAACGAGGTTCGATCTTGCGTCGTTTGGAGGTCTATGAGGTTGAGGATGATGCGTTAACCACACAGCTACTTAGACTGCTAATGCATTATTGTCTTATACGATTGTAAAGCCTCATTGATGTAGCCTAATGTGTTTCGACTGCAATGTTTTAAGGTTTCATTATTTTTTCAATTTAATTTCAGTATTGTGATTAATTAATTAATTTAACTATGTTTCACTTGAATTAATCTGCTACCACCTTTCAATCGCTCTGAAAGAGCCGCGGCGCAGCTGTAGATTACACAAAAACGGACACTTTTCAAAGTCTGTGATTGTAGCGCCTCTTAGCGGCCAAAGGCAGCAATTACACCTCAACTTTTACCGCCACGGCAAAACTGCGGCGGTAAAAACCACATTCTGGTTGTCTACCTACTGTAGGAGTTTCTCTTTCAGACGCAACATTCATAGAGTATTTAAATGAATCATGCAAAGTGATTTACTAAGGTTTGCACTCGTCAGTTTACTAGCGTTTAGTGCCATTATTTACCGCCCAAAAAGCACGTATTAAACCATATGCTAATTTGTGGTCGATTGCGTTGATCATTATGGAAATGATCTGATAGCCGTCTGAGTTGTTTAATTTGCGTGAGTCGTCAGTATATCACGCGCAGACCTTTCCACTCACTTGAGTACTTGCGCTCTCACGCTATTTCGAATGAGAATGAAGTGAACAAAGAATGTATAACTGAACAAAACCTGTCCTGCGAACCCGACATGTCACTATATAAATCACAATTCCCTCTGTAATAAGTGTCTTGTCTCAAAAGCAGTAATAATTTAGTTGTACATGTTTTTGTTGCTGTACCTCTAAGACCTCTACATGTAAATGCATTTTGTCACCAGGGCAGGGCAAGTTGATGAATATTAAATGAGCATTAAGTGCACAAACTTACAGTACATTGATTATGCTTAAGAGCTGACAACATGTAAGTGTCTTAAACCATTAGTGATTTAAAAAGCAAATGCAGTTTAAGTCCATATTTTAAGCCTGGCACTTAGTATTGCCCACTACTCTGAATTCACTTTGCATGTCATTGGCTTTCCAGGCATCCTGTCGGCTTATTCCACAAGCGCGTGTCTTGTGTCCTTCGGCATCAAGATCTCGAGAAAAAACCCTGTGATTTCAAAGTCTAATGTGAACGCAGTTATCTTGTTTCTCATCGATATATAAATACGGGCGGACATACTGTTAGCATTTCCATGGTTCAGTCATGATGATATCTGATGATACGTCCTCTTCAAACCACAAAAAGTGAAATGAAAGTGCGCCGAGGTGGTTTCATTGAGCTGTGTGATGTAACGGATGGTCTTAACTCTTACCTTCTTCTGCGGAGAGGATTCATCTACCGTGCTGCGAGATGAGAGGGGAAGAGAGAAAGAAATAAAGAAGAATGAGCCAAAGGGATCACTTGAAATACAAATGTGCCATTATATCAATACAGCAGGATGGCATCTCCCACCCGCTGCGAGGAGCGCTCGTAAAAAAGCCTTTTCTCATTCAGATCAGGCCTCAATCATCAGCTCTAACATTAAAGTCTGACACGATGTGATTTACTGATTGCCTCATCTAAATGAAAGCGCACAACGTCCTCATCCATGCACGGCTCATTCTGATTAAACAGCCTGATAAAAACGGGCAATCGGAGAAAGCTTTATAGTCTCCATATTCCCCATCTGATGCCTCTCTAATTAATCACTGGCCTTTCATGAAGCACCAGCAGGAGTGTGATGTATAGCTCAGGTCAACGGCAGGACTGCAGCTTACTAAACCCAATATCGGATGTGCGAAGCTCTTTGGCCTGGAGGAATTCATTCATTCTGCTCTGTCTGCATATGTATTAGAGGAATATTACGACGCCACATTCCTAATTCGGTGTTAATTAAGTTGTAGGCTCATGAACCCCAAAAAAACCTGACTCTGACCTTACTGTTGGCCGTCATGAGTAACATGGCCGGCATGAATCCAGGCTTCAAAAAAGATTTTATAGTTCCTCCTTATATATGGAAAGCATAAGATGACGTTATAATAATTATAATATTAAGTGTAATAATAATAATAACGTGTTCATATTTTGGGCGAATGCGAACTGAACGTACTGTAATACTGCCTGATGAACGTTACTGTGAACTCGTTTATTCTGGTGTCTGTGAACGCACGCTCTCTCGTTTAATAGGGTGCCAGATTTCTATATAGCCTTCCAGGTGAAAACATGGCTAAAACACACCTTAACAGGCCTTAAAGGTGCAATACCTAAGATTTTTGCATTAAAATATCCCAAAATCACAAGGCCAGTGTTATATATTTAGTTAAGATGATAACTTACAATATTCCAAATGTTTCAAACAATGTTTAAATCGCGAGAAAATTGAAGATTTTAACCAAGGAAACGGGGCGTGTGAGCAGGGGTGAGCTGGGAGTCGCCAGTCAATCGCGTCATATCCGCGTTACCTCGGTTTCCGCTCGTACTACGTGTAGTCCTGGATAAATGCGGAAGTTGTAGTTGTGCTTTGCGTCTATCAAGCAACAAACGTCAGCTTGTTTCGCGCATTTGTAATGGAATGGAGCACATTCTGGTGCATTATTCTTTTCAATTATTCTCGGAATGTGAACTGTTGGCTGTAAAGGGAGTCGCACACCGGACGAGAAGAGCCGCGCCACGTCTCAGGACAAAGTCCAGTATCGCACACCGGACGCGCACTTTCTCATCAGTATATGGCCAGCAATATTGTTATGTTTAATGACATGAAAGGAAGATAATGTCTGTTCTATGTTATGATTGTACTGTACAATTAAATACAATCGTTTCTGAGTCTGCAGTCTGAAAACTTTACCTCAGAACATCCGTTAACTGAATGAATTGAGAATATCACCTGAAAAATCCAATAACATCAGTAATTGTCATTCAAGCAGCTGATTTCTGTAAATGAATGCAAAACTAAATGCATATTGCAGCATAGGGCGAAGTCAGGATCCATTAGCAACGATTTGACTTCAAACCCTCTCCACCATAGCTTCGTCCAGTGACTCGTACAGTAACATCTGTGATAACTAATTTACTTTTAAACCTGACTTTTCTTGCGGTTATTTTAGTTTAATGAAAAACAAGCATGTCATTAAACGCAACATTTATAGAAATCGAACTTTACCTCATCCATGACAACTAATTTCGATTCCCGTCTGACTGATTTATCCACGGTGGAGTTGAAAACAACAGTTCCCATCATTCCGCGTTCCTCCACGTCGTCATCAAGCAAAGCCGTTGTTGTTGTTTTGAATGTAGCGCCCTCTAGCGACATGCCAATCTTAGGTATTGCAGCTTTAATATGTAGCGAAAAAACACCCAATCTGGCAACACCAGCCACCATTGTCGCACCGCGGCTGCCGTCAAAGCAGCGAGCGAGGAGGCGTCAGTATGATCATTTAAACATGTTTTATGTTGAGGTCGGTGAGGATGGGAAAAATCTTACATTTCTGTGCAAACTTTGCCCGTCAATAAAATAATTGTTGTCCGTGGTTGTAAATGGGCTGTGGCAATAAAAAAAGAAGAAGAAAAAAAAGAAGCTAACATATGAAAAAAAAAATTTGAAATTTTAAAATGTGTGAGCTGAACTTTGAACTACTTTATGTTGAAAGTGAATTTTCCCAACACTGAAGCTGTGTCCCAATTCGCATACTATCTGTCCTAAATAGTATTTGAAAATAGAATTAGTACGTCCCAAATCGTAGTATGTTGAAATGCGTGTTCCAAAGAGACCCGGATGGTCAACTATATCCGGTTGAATCCGGCGGTTATGTAGAGAGGTTTAGATAAAGGGGTTTAAGTGATTAATTATCAGTATCTAACCTGACGAAAATGTATTTATTCAATGTTGGCTACTTTATTATATTGCATCTGCAGCAGCATTGCAAACTTTGTGTAAAGATAAATTTAGCCTTTAACTTTTATAAACATCATTACATTCAAACTGCAAACACATTCAGAGAGTCTCCGCATGAAAGACCCACGACTGGCAGGTGAACGTGCCGACAACATTTCTCTCTCCGAAATGGTAAGAAATTAAATTAGACTGAATGGAGGATTTTAACTGTGACGAGATGACTGACAGGTCAGGTTACGGTGATAGGATGGCACACTCTTTTGCTACACACTCAAAAGTATGTACTTTTTCTTAACAAAAAGAGTACTTTTAGGGCGTAGTATAAGTAAGCGAATTGGGACGCGGGGTGAGTAAGGGATAATGTACACCCAAACGGTTGTAATGTCAAAATAAACCCACAGGATGATTTTGTAATAAGTAAATAATTCGGCACAAAATACTGATTTGAGTTAATTGTTTATAGGCTCATTTGATGCAATACTTCTGCGAAGAAAAACAGTTCCTAGCAAGCAGCTTTTTGTCTAGGCGAATGAACAAGTGCAAACAAGATGAACGTTTAAGGAATAATGTAAAGTTGGACCACTTATTACAGTTTAAAATACTTCCCTTGATCTGAGCGGTACAAGACTTGACTACTTTTCCTAAGTTTGCCTCCTGAACACACAACTTTTTTTTTGTACTCAATTCTACAATGTTAAGTGGGTGAACAAAAAAACTCCATAATCTTGTATTTGGGTCAAAAATGGGCACCCATAGAAATGAATGGGAAAAACTGTAATTTAGAGCATTCTAAAATAAGCCAAAATAAGACACCAGGTGACAGCAAAGTCACTTCATCTTTAGGTTTTAGCTCTAAGAACGTATTGGAATGATATTTTAATGTAGTTAAAAAATGTAAATAATAAATCTAGCATAGTAATTAATTTACATTGAAATAATCTATAAAGAAAATATGGTACTTTTTGAAGTAAATAAATTCAAAAATATCCCCAAAATAACGAAAAACCCAATAAATGGATACACAAAACTTTATCAAAGACAGTGATATAACATTTATAATAAATCAAAATTAGGATCACACCTGAATCCTCTGTGCCCTCATTTGTCCACAATTACAGGATTAAGGGCTATAAAGTGAATACGGTTTGATGGCTGCGAGGAACGCCAGCTCCATTTGAAAAAAGCACCGGCCTAAATACCCGGATGGTCATTATTCAGCGTTACTATTGACAATGGTCATTATCAGAGAATAACTAATCTTGGAATGTCTGACTGGCCAATCAGAAACAAGCATTTCAGATAGATTTTTTGCTATGCAACATGAACACAATAAGTATTGTACTTCTGTTTTGATGTAAGCACATAGTCGTTAAATACACAATATAAAGTGTAACCTGATTTAATTAATGAAAGTTTGAAGCAGCATCTGAATCAAAAAAATCTGAAGTGGCACATGCCTCTCAGTTTGAATTGGCATGATTTGTTTAAGACACTCAGAGTAATTGCTTGTATCAGACAATTTCTGATGTTGACAGTCTTTCAAAAGCAGTTTTTGAAATCCTTTTAGACTAATTAAAGCTCAGGGTATCACCCACAGCAGAATGTCTGTCATCTGGGGAGCGACTGATGAGGATCTCATCTGTCTTCTTTGAAACATCATTTCACTCCTTTATTATCTCTCTGTTACTCTATTTCTCATCATGTCTCCCAGAATTGAAAGGGAGAATGTCAAGGAAATCCATGCCTTGTTGAGCTAATCCCAAAGTGGTTGCAAGGATAAAAAACGGATTTTATTCAAAAGACAAGAGTTTATAGGGCATCGCTTTGTCTTTTTCCATCTCCCATTTTGCATTTTTAGGAGTATGAATAAGGGATGTTATTGTGTGAATATAATGAATGAGTCTTAAAATATCTGCCATAACAAAGAGCTTCCCAGACTGAATACAAATCATTGTGTAAAAATCATGTGTGGTTATGACGATGATGGAGTGACTTACTGTCTCCTTTGCATTCTTAGAAGTTTCTGAAGTTCTTTGAGATCCTTCTCCAGGGAGGGAAACTCACAGAGATCATCCAGAACGTGTCTGTACAGTGTCTGCAAACATGAAATGAACATATTCTATTACAACTCCAACCAATATACTGTATATCAGATATTGATTACATGGTCTGAACAAATAGATCTGATTTCATTTTAATAAAAGAGGGTAACACCTTTTTAGAGTGTCATTGCTACATATGTCACATGTACTTACTGTAGTAATAACTATATAATTACATGCAACTAACCCTATAGATGCTTTCATCAGACGCGTTGCCATGGTGATGAGCTGGCCCAAAGTTAACTTCCGTTCTTTTTGTTTATACTGTTTACTGGATAATATGGCATTTTGACTGCAAATGCAGTGAAAGTTAGGGTGATGAGCAGGTTATTGAGCTGTGGGGTGCAACCTGACCTTGGGAGCAAACGCAATTTTTAAAAATAAAAATGTTAAGGTTTCCTAACAAAGAGGAGACGGCGGTATTAAAATAGCTAGGTTTATCCGAGTATCCGGTACAGTGTTTCCCATACATTTATTGGTGGCAGCCCACTACATTATCAGCGCTGACCGCCACATATTGATTTCCGTGTTTTTTTACAATTTAAGATGGGAAAAGTTGTATTTGACTGCGGAGTTGTGTGCAGCGCATATTCGCACGCTCTCTCACTCTCTCTCCCTCTCTCTCTCGCAAACACATTGACAGCGGAGCAGTCTGTGTATTGAATGGTTAGTATCATAAACAACGCTGCACAGATCCACCCAACATGCTGTCAATGTGGAGACCCACCTTAAAAAAAGGTTAGCAAGCATGTAAGAAGCCTAGCTAATAAGGAGAGCTATGTTCACCTTATAAAACCCCGTCGCCGCGCTCGCCACAGTTTTTTTAACACTGCGTTAAATCAGACACGTCGGTAGAAAAACATCTTGTCTCCAATTTTTGTTCAACGGGTCTGGTAGTGTCACATTTCAGTTTGGCCAGGTAACATTTATTTTCTTTGACTGGCAAGAAATACCAGCTACTATGGTTATTTACTTGTTATGGTTTGTCTGCGCAAGTTTGCCGGAAGTTAAGTTTGGGCCAGTTTAATGCACATGCGCAGTACCGTTTGTTTATGTTGTCACTGCTGAAAGCGTCTATAGTAATGTTGCTAATGTAGGATACGTTTGCACGTTAGCTATGTACTAATGCAATAGTTTTCCCTTTGCGTTTTTAATATACGACAACATTGTCAAAACGATATCCGTTCACACGATCCGCAAGAACGTCTAAAAACGCTGTATTCTGCTGACTGGCCAGTAGTTGGCGATGTCATTTTGTAAAAAAACACTATGCGCATAGTCTGAACACGTAATACCAACGCATTTCTCATCTCTTTAGCGTCATATAGAACACAATGGGCTCTATCTTGCACCCGGCGCAAATTACTTTATACATTGACGCATTTATCATTCCTATTTTGCACTCGCGCAAAGCGGGCTTTTTTCCTCCACAGACGCACGTCAGTAAACTAGGAATGAACTTGCGCTCCCTGGGCGGATCGGCGCAAAAAGGAGGCGTGTGTCGGCGCAAAACAATACCTGGTGTTATTTTACACTTCCAGAAAACAATTGCGCCACTGACCAGAAAAAACCTGGTCTAAAGTCAGTGGCGCGTTGCGCGTACATTCAGATGCTATTTTAAGCGTGCTTGGCCATAATACAGAGTGTGAACAACACGCATACACTGTAGATGATTCTCTCATCAACACAGATGCATTTTACTTTTTGCAAATGATACATTATTATACGGAAAAATATATAAACATAAGGGAAATCATTGTTGTGTCCATGATGATGGGAAAAACAGGCATAAAGCTTACACATTTACCCAAATTATTATATGCATGTTTAACCGAAGCTAATTGGGTTTGTCCCATCCCAAATATCCCTTCTCTTTCTTTTATGGCCCTGACGAGAAAATCGATCTCCTCGGACTGTGAACCGATGCTCTCTGGACGTGAAGCGCGCCTGATAAATGCGCCGTTAGAATAGAATTGCACCATGGAACAAGCGCACCTCGTTCATCATGCTCTTAAAGGGAATGTGATATGACGCTCTAATTGGTTTGTTTCCTGTTACACCCAAACCACACCTATGAATAATGAAGTTACTCTAGACAAAACCCCTTTTAGATTTGCGCCAGGCGCAAGAGGCATTTTTCCCGCCAGGAAAATAGCAACAGCGCCGGGATCCGCCCACAAAGTTACTTGCGCTTTGCGCTTTGTCACTTGCGTTTTAGATCATTAAAATAGGGCCCTATATGACAAAACGGCGCTATACTACGCACATGGCACCCGTAATCGTTAATATAACACGTGCTGTGAGGGGTAGGTTTAGGTGTGGGTAGGGTAGTCTCATATTACGCTAAAGGATTTATGACGCCTTGGGTTCACGTATTATATTAACGATAAAGGGTGCCATGTGCGTAGTATAGCTCCGTTTTGTCATATAGTGTTCTGTGTGACGCTAAAGGATGAGAACGGGCTGGTAATACACATGCAAACAAACACATTCAAACAAAATTTAGTAGTTTACACAGAAAACAACGTCTCGTTATCAAAAACTTGCACTTATAAACCAGTTTTCAAAAGTTTGTGTTTTCAAGCCCCCAAAACGCTGTTTTCGTGTAAATGAACGGCTAAATAAAAAGTTTCCAATTTTTAGTTGAAAACAGTGTCGTGTAAACGGTCCCTAATATTACTAAGTACCTTAACGAACAATTACACTGTAACAAGGACACCTTAAAACAAAGTGTAACCAAAAAAAGTGGTAACGCTTCCTTTTACAGTCCAGTTACCAATGTAAATACTATGTACTAATTTTAGTAACTACAATTACTGGGTAATAACTAGTACTTACCCTGAACCTACCCCTAAACCTACCCCTGTTCCATGTACTTACCTTATATTAGCCAATACTTTCTAGGTAAGTACACTGTAAGCACTGTACTGTAAAAGGAAGCGTCACCAAAAAAGTGTGCACCAATATTACTGTAATGTTCACATAATCAAAAGGTCTGAGGACATTTAAAAATCCTCTGAAGCCAGCAATAATCTCATGATCTCGTCCTCATTATGAGGCATTAAGAAATCAAAAACTGTAGGGGTGGAGGCATTTTTGTATTTCCAAAAATAATTCCCTCCCTCTCTCTATCCGCACCTTGAGGAATATTTTGGCGTGCTCATCGTCCTGCGGCAGGTCTGAGCACTGCGAGCTCCACTGGGACAGCAGGTGCAGCACTTTTCGTTTCCTTAGCAGAGTGTCTCTCCCCTCCTCTTTCATCTGTCCTTTCTTTGAACAATAGGTGGACCAGGAGCAGTTAAGGCATCAACTCTATTCCAGCACGCTAGACTGCTCAAAACATCAGTTCAGAGGAAGGAGGAAATGCCTGAGGCCAAATTCTCTCATTTTAAATGAACAGTAATTCAGGTTCAGCGTAAGAGAGAAATAATTGCGTGCCCTCCGGCTAAACGGCGTAGGATTTGTTAAGTGGTTTAATGCCAGACAGAACGTGTTGTTAAGATCTAGTAAAAGAGCTTCATGTATAACACAGTCATAGTACAGTTCCATGAGACGCTCATTGCTTCATATGGGGTCTCAGATCATCTTTCATTAGTTAACTGAAGAATACATCACTTAGAAAATTACAATACATTCATGTTTATCTGCAATATAATGTATACTACTCATCAAAATGTTGACACTTTACTGAATGATCTTTAAAGAAATTATATAGGCTCATGCTTAAATTCAAATTTTTCATTGACAAGGATTAATTTTCCCTACATTTACATTTCTTTTCAAAATTTAATTTGTAATATATTATTAAGGGGTAGAACTTTTTTTTAGTTGTGTTCCTCATGTACATAATATGTATTTATTATAGTACTTGCAAATAACTAGGTAGTAACCCTGAACCTCCCCTTTAACCCTTTAATGTAATTACCTCATATTACCAGTACTTTCGTAGGTAAGTACAAATACATGTAAGTGCACATACTGTAAAATAAAGTGCAACCATTAAGTGTATTATTTAATGTGTGAACTATATAATTACTAATAATCTATTAACTAATTAATTATCTATTGCATTCTAATGTACTGTAAATATACAGTATGTGTTACATATTATGCACATTTTTTTAAATAATTTTTTTTTATTTAGCAAGGACACATTGAACTGATCAGACAGTCATAATGTTAAAAAACTCTATTTAAAATAAATGTTATTCTTTTGAACATTCTAATTATCAAAGAATCCAGAAAAAAATGCTTAAGAAATAAAACAATTATATTAAATGTTACGCAGCACAACTGTTTTCAACATTGATAATAATCAGAAATGTTTCTTGAGCAGCAAATTCGCCTATCAGAATGATTTCTGAAGAATCATGTGACACTGAAGACTAGATTATGATACTGAAAAATCAATTTACATTTATAAATATACATACATTTTAAAATGTAATAATATTTATTTTACAGTGTTTACTATCATATTAATCAAATAGTAAAATTATTATGTTTAGGTGCATTAACTAATGTTAAAGGGATAGTTCACTTTGAAATTAATTTTTGGTATGTTTTAGCTTACCTTAAGGGCATCCAAGATGTAGGTGTCTTTGTTTCCACAGTAGTTTAAATTTTGATATTTTTAGGTCAAACCGTTCTTGTCTGTCAGTCATATAATGGAGGTCTATGGTCACCACCTCAAAGAGCATGCACAGAGCTCAGATGCACACATAATTTAATGACTATGCCTATGCCTTAATGACGTAAGTAGCCTACACATTGATGGTCTAAGACACGAAACAAGCGGTTTGTGTGAGAAAACGAACAGTATTTTTACATCTTTTTTTTTCAGTTTTTACATCTGTAACCACAGCCACAAAGCGCCCGCACTCTCAGATTACTTGGACGTGGCTGTGGTTACAATGTAAATGTAATGTAAATACTGTTCGTTTTCTCACACAAACCGCTCGTTTTGTGTCTTAGGCCATCAATGTGTAGGCTACTTACGTTACGAGTCATTAAATCATGTTTAATTTGGACTTGCATGCTCTTTGAGGTGGTGACCATAGACCTGAATTATATGACTGATAGATAAGAACGGTTTGACCTAAAAATATCAAAATTTAAACTACTGTGGAAACAAAAGACACCAACATCAGGATGCCCTTGAGGTAAGCTAAAACATTTCAAAAATGTATTTCAAAGTGAACTATCCTTTTAACAGATACCACATTTAATATTAAAAATGTAAGTAAATGTTGAGATTAACTACGATTAATAAATGCTGTAGAAGTATTGTTCATTGTTAGTCAATGTTAAAGTAGTTAACAAATGTGTATTGTATACTGAATTGTAAAATACACACTTCACTTTTAAAAATGTAGTCAGGCAGCTACTATAGCAAAACAACATCAGCAATGAAGTATATTGGAGTTTGTGAGCATGTCATTGTAAGGATATTGACCAAGAAGAGCTTGACAAAGGTCACTGGTGGACATGAACACAGGATACGTCAGCAGGAAGTCATCCAGTACACTCTCTGGAAATAAACAAGAACATGTAATACACATTAGACATTTTAGGGAGAAAACAACAGACAATAATGAAAAAAATCATAATGAAGAATGCTTTCAAAGAAATAGTTCACAAAAAAGAGAAAATTCTGTCAACATTTACTTTAATGCCATTTATTTTGTTTTAATTGTTTCTTTGGAACACAACAAGAACATTGTGAAGAATGTTCACGCTGCTCTTTTAAACACAGTGATGGTGGATGTGGACAAGGGACTGTCAAGCTCCAAAAAGGACATAAAAGACAAAAGTTCCATAAAAGCATATCATATATTTTATGACTGAAGTGCTATATTGTCTATCGCTGAAAATTATTTTGTCAGAAACCAAACAAAATTTAATTCTATGTATGGAACAAAGCAGATTGAACATTCTGGCCTATTTTTTTGTGTGTGTGTGTTCCACAGTAAACAGAAAGTCATATGGTTTGTGAATGTCTTTTTATTTAAATATTTTGTATTTTTAGGGGATTTTATGGTACTAAATTATATTTATGGAATACTTATGATCCATGTATTACCTGTTAAACACTTTAAGACAAAAAATAACATTTCCAAATAAACTTGCCATAAATATTGAATGCTTTATAGCACATCTTTAAGTGTGGTCTCTTTAAGCGGTTTCTGCTGAAGTGAAAATAATATTAATAATAATAATATTAAAATTGCACAAAAATAACAAGAAAATCAAACCCATAAAACGAAACAATTGTGTGATCTCAAAAAAAAAAAAAAAAAAAAAAATTGGGCGCAGTACCAAACGTTTCCACTAGATGAATTTCATCTCCTATTCATTTCCAATGTGGTCATTTCTAACCGCAAACAATACAAGTGTGACTTTTTTTTTTCAGGACAATTTAACTCTTTTGAATCATGTCCATTGATTTTTTGAATGTGTTCACATAGCAAGTGCCAAAACCTTTACTAAGTTACATACTATTAAGATTAAAGCTACACTGTGTGATTTTTACCCCCATCTAGTGGTGAAAAGGTATATGACCATCCAGTGAATATTAGTTTCTGTTCCTCTCAATTCCAATTTCGTTTTAACTCCTACGGTGGCCAATGTAGTCCAAGATTAACATGGTTTCCAGTTCGACCTCGTCCATGAGTGTTAACTCAAACGTAAACGCTGAAAGGCGAAGCTTGAATTAACAGGTATGTCCCTCTTTGGCTAATGTACTTTCAAGATGGAGGGGCAACATGGCGACCGACATTAGAACCCCTAACCCGTATGTATTTTCAATGGCATATTATACACTCACAAGAATACTTTATTACTTGAACTAAGTAAATATACATTAATGAGCACATATATTTTTGAAAGAACTAAGTGTTTTTAGCAAAGAATAAACTAAAAGAGTTACACAGAGTAGCTTTAAGAACAAAATTCTAAAAACCAAAAGATAATTTTTGGGTCTAATAATGACAGAACAGGTTTACTAAGTGTTAAAGCAGGTTATTCCTTAAAACCTGATCTTTTTACAATGCCTAACACTGCAGCTACTGCTGAAAATTTCACCACAGCTGAATCGAACCCAACAGACAGTTTACATGTGCTCATGTTTGTTTTCTTCTGTTCTCTCTCTTTCCTCCTGACCTCCTTTCTCCTGCATTCTCACATTTTGCTATTGCCCCAATTTAATTAGACTTGTGTTTGCCTGGAAGCGTTCGGTGCCTCTGTTCATACATCATCTCGCTGTGAAAGTACTTGTGAAGGAAAAGCGTGGTGACCTTGAGCAAACTGCTAATGTTTTTAATCCCACTGTGCACTGAGGGCAGCAATCCTTATCTGTCATGCAGAACCACTGAACGCTTCCTCTGTGTACAAGAACGGGCCACATTTCAACTTATCTGGATAACCTTTGTTAAAGACATTCATTTCATTCTGGAAAAAGACAAAGAACACTATCACTCACCTCAGTGCAACCTGCAAACTTATAATTAAGTTTCAATTATATTTAATTCAATTGAAAAAATGGCCAAAAATGGCCCTTAATACACCTGACCTCTCTGGTGATCCCACTAAAACACACTATTACACGGATAAGACCGTAATGACTGATATGCATTCACTGTTCATCCCACTTTAATTTGCTCTGAGAGCAAATGGTGAAATTTAGATTCCTAGAGACATCAATCGATTTCTCATCTGATCCACAGATCGACAGAATCTCTCCGTTTTTGGCTTGTGAGTATAATTTAGATGCATTAAACGTACATTTTGAACACCAAAACACATTGACGAATATTAAAAAACAGAAGTGATACTTATCACGAACCTCTTTGTACAGATGGGCAAATGTTATTGCTTTCATTGAAGCACAAGATGTTATATGGATGATTCTTAAAGGGGTCACTGGCTTTTTAAGTTGTATTATACTGTTGTCTGAGGTCAACTTATGATGTTCGTTTGGTTGCTCAGAAACGCTCGGTTTTTATGGGCGTCTCGCATCGAAGACTTGGAAGCAAACGTCCACTGCTGTGAGTGGATAACAGTTTTGCATATTATGAGTTTCAACTCACCCGTCGATGCACTTGGGGGAAATTTTTTGAAAACTTCTTTTAAAAAATTTTTTATTTCTCAGTTCATCCCTTTAAATCATGCTGGAGAACATGATCATGATCAACTTGTGGAGTTTTAAATGCTGATGAGATTAACCCTTAATCACTCTTAAAAAACGACAACACTTAAGGTCTTTGGGGTCATTTTGACCCCAGACTTTTAAAGAGTGATTGCATAAGGAAATATACATTTTTTATATGGAAAACTATATATAATTTGTTTTAATTCACTTCTCAACTAATCATTTATGCTGGGTTTTTTTTTTTGAATTTTTAAAGTTTTCTGCCTATTTACTGCACAATTACATAACTAGGCCATAAACTGGTACATGAAAAATGCTTTTTTTAAGAAAAAAACACTTAAATTATGATGATAATTAAATCTAAATAGTTTTTGGACATTGCTCCATGTGTTAGGGATAGAATACTACCATCTGGTGGTTAGTCGAAGACAGTTTTTCTTATAGTTAAGGAAAGTAAAGTGCAATGACCACATCTATCCAATAGGGGTCCATAGAGACCCATTCATTTTCACTTCATTTTTCTTGATGCTTCAAATTCTCCTCACAACTTGATATATATGATATATATATATATATATATATATATATATATATATATATATATATATGATATATATATATATATATATATATATATATATATATATATATATATATATATATATATATATTGAGAATTGCACAAAATATTTTTGTCAAAATTAGAGTTTTGTGTTATGATTTTGAATTATTTGTTTTTGCAAATTATTATACATACATTTGCATAAACATTACAAGTCAGCACTATGACATGACTGTAATCACACACTATTCATTTCAGAAAATTATTTATCAACAATTATTATTTTTTTTAGAACAAGAGATTTTAGAACAAAATAAATTGAATAAACCAAGTAAATAAACCAATATAATACAAAACAACAGCACTAATAAACTGTAATGAACAGGATGCATACATGTGTGTGTTTGTGTGTGTGTGGCTGTGTGTGTGTGTGAGATAGAAAGCTCGTTCCACTTTGTGTTTATGCTCTAGGACCAGACCTTGATTTAAATTAAAATTTTCTTTGATTTATGCTAGTTTTGTTTGTTTTATTTGCCAATTTCTGTAAAAATGCTCTCTGTTGCAGTCATGACGTGTGTGTGTATGTATGAGATAGAAAGTTTGTTCTACTTTCTATTTATGCTCTAGGACCAGACCTTGGTTTATAAGTGGAACATGTCAGATTTATAATGGATTTACTTTAATTTTTTTAACAAACAAAATAAAAAAGGTCATTTTTTTTTCATTTTCCCATTCATTTTCAAAGACCTTAAATGGTAATTTTTTTTACACACCTTTAGAACAACCAAATCAAACCCAGTTTTTTGTGCATGTTTAGATAGATTATTTAAGGAAAAGTCCCTGAGTTTCATGGCCCTGAGATGAAGGGAACATTTTTTAAAAATCAAGGAAAAGTCCAGTGGGGTCATATTTACCCCAAAGAGTGATTAAGGGTTAAAGCAAAAGCAGAAACAAACTAATTACTAAGACGGGATTCTGGAATTTTTCCTCAAATGATTAATTCGATAATATGATTTTTATTATTATTCAATGAAATAAATGCAAAATAATGTGGAAATATTTTCACAAGTGGCTAATTTGTACATTCCGAGTTTTTTAAACTTTTATCATTGAAACGCTGTGATTTTGTGACGCTGTGTCAAAGTGACTTTGGCACTGTAAATGGAAGTTATAATCGTTACTGGAGAAAACGGCTTATAATGAGTCATAGAGGAAACATTACATTCACTGAACTGCAAAAAAAAAAAAAGTCTCTTGGCTAGAGTATCAATAAACATTATTGCCAAAATCAAAGACAAACTGGCCTTTAGAATGCAGTATACACAAATAATCTTTTGGTGTAAAATATACTTCTAAAAACGTTATATCTTGTGCAGTTGTGCATCTCAATTAGACTATTGTTAAAAAATTTGGGGTTGGTAAGGTTTTTGTTAATGTTTTTGTTAAAGGCTGCATCAATAATACAATAAAACTCTTCACAGTCTGACAAAAACAAAAACTGTACTATTATAAAATATTATAACAATTTAAAATAGCTGTTTTCTATTTTTATCTATTTTAAAATGTGACTTATTCCTGTTAAGACAAAGTTGAATTTTATATACACTGTATAAAATGATTTTGGTTAACATTTTATTATTTTTCAGTGTATTTTTCAGTAAATGATGCATAATTACATGCAACTAACCCTAAGCTAAATCCTAATCCCATACATGTGGTTAATTATTATTACTCCAGAAGTGAAATGTATAATTAAACTGTAACACGAACACCTTAAAAGAAAGTATAAGCTAATTTCGCACAGCGTTAGTGACTTGTAGGTGCTAATGCTAAGTAAACGGTAAATCTAAATCTAGGTCTTAAGGATCCCTGAAACTGTAATTAAATAGAGCCAAACTGCATAAACAGACTACAGCAATTCATCAGAGTCAGATTCTAAAGCACTCTGTTTAGTTTATTCCAATTACCACTAAATTAGACGTATGCATCGCAAAGAGAAAGTAGGAGGGGTCAGAGGGAAGAAGGGAGAGAAAGAGAGACTAATGAATGAGTTGAGTGTTTGGTGACAGAGGATTCCTCCATAAGCTCTAAATCTAATTAGTGACAGTGTTCCTGCGGGCTGCGGTGTGTGTGCTGCATTGGCACTGTTGTAAATTCTTCTTTAATTTCACACTTACTCCCTTGAGCTTTGACGTTCTGCTCTGCTGAACTGCTCGCATCATTATGGTAATCTGCAGCTCGCAGCTGTACACGCCGTGCCAGTGGTGCTTGCTTACTCACACAGACAGACACTGTGTCCGAATATGCAATGCGCTTTACAACACAGTGACAGAATGTGAAAACAGAGTACGTCAAAACACTACGACTTCCAAAACACAGTATTCATAATACTGGATGACGTACTGCACGTGCTGAAATTCTATGGAAGCTTGATTTTATTGAAAAACTGAAAAAAGGTACGACTTTTAAAATTTTTTCAAAGGTTGCGACTTTATCTCAGATCTAATGGAGCCTGAAAGGGACCTTTGCAAAAAAAAAAATAAAACTAACAGACTTTCACATGTTCACGAAAAACGTATTTTGTGCGCACGTGAAAGTCTGTACATTTTTATTTTGGCAAAGGTCCCTTTAGGGGCTCCCGTACAGATCTATTTTTCTCGCAATCTCCAAATTCTGACTTTAAACCTAATAATTGCGAATTATATCTCACAATTCTGTG
Source organism: Hybognathus amarus (assembly GCA_030378365.1). NCBI lineage: Eukaryota > Metazoa > Chordata > Actinopteri > Cypriniformes > Leuciscidae > Hybognathus > Hybognathus amarus. Next base: position 48,836 of record JAQIUQ010002052.1, read on the forward strand.
GAAAAAAATAAATAAAAAACTCGGATAAAGTCAGAATTGTATATATATATATATATATTAGTGCTGTCAAACGATTAAAATATTTAATTGCGATTAATCGCATTAATGTCATAGTTAACTCGCGATTAATCGCACATTTTTATCTATTCTATATATCTTTTGATTTCTTTTGATTTCTTTTTGTTACATTATTTTTTCTCATTCTAATGCTCTTATCAACATGGAAAAGTGGATTGGCTTGTTTAGTGCAAATGTTTTTTTTTATTATTATTATTGAAAATAACATTGGAATAGTGTTCAATTTCACACTATATAAATAATCTCTCACACAATGTAACACTGTCTACCAATAAAAGGGTGAAAAAAATACTGACAGGTCCTAATATTGACGAGGGGGTGGAGAATTCGCATCAGCTGTGTGTGTGCTTGGCCATCATCAAGTGGTGTTTCAGGCTGGACGTGCTGCGATGATGATAGCTCAGTTCACAACGACAAAACACACAGATCACTTGGTCTTGTCAATGGGACAGTTTGGCAACTTTTTAAAAGTAAACTTTCCAATTCAGAATCTTAGGGCATCCATTTCGGTGTCTCGCGCTCGTCACCCACTCAAAACGTAACATTACTATTTGGCCGGCTCGCAAGCCCAAACGAGTGTGTGCGGCACAAAACATCCTCGCGCTGCGCTCTGAAACCCATTCATTTCAATGGCTTGCACCGCGCGAGGCCGTTTTGTTGCTTCTTCGACCAAAGAGCAAGCGGATCTAGCTAGATCGGAAACAAAACAACAGGCATGCCACAAACACACGTTTCGGCTTGACTGGATGACGAGGCGCGAGGCGGCGAAATGGATCAGGACGCATGCCGCGTCCTGTTGCAAAAGCATGTGACAAAAAGACCGTTAATCGCGAGATAAAAACATTAACGTTAAAATGGGTTTGCGTTAACGCCGTTAATAACGCGTTAAACTGACAGCCCTGAATATATATATATATATACACACACACACACACACAACCGGTCAAACGTTTTAGACCAGTAAGATTTTTTTATGTTTTTAAATGAAGTCTCTTCTGCTCACCAAGGCTGCTTTATTTGATGAAAAAAAGACAAACAGTAATATTGTAAAATAATATGACAATTAAAAATGACTGTTTTCTGTTTTAATATATTTTAAAATTTTATTTGAAAGCTGAATTTAACATCATTACTGTTGCTGATTACACATCAGTTTTCAGTGTCACATGATCCTTCAGAAATCATTCTAATATGCTGATTTTATGCTCAAAAAACATAAATTATTATTTTCAATGTTGAAAACAGTCGTGTACCATTTTCCCCCAAAATTCTATGATGAATAGAAAGTTCAAAAGAACAGCATTTATTTAAAATATAATCTTTATAAATGTCTTTACTGTAACTTTTGATCAATGTAACTCATCCTTGATGAATAAAAGTATTTTCTCATTTCTTTCCCCCAAAATTAAAAAATAAATTCTTACCGACCCCAAACTTTTGAATGGTAGTGATTAATGTTACAAAAGCTTTCCATTTCAGATCAATTCTGTTCTTTTGAACTTCCTATTTATCAAAGAATCCTGAAATAAAAATGTAAAAAACTGTTTTCAACATGGATAATAATCATACATGTTTCTTGATCATATTATAATAATTTCTGTAGGATCATGACACTGAAGACTGGAGTAATGATGCTGTAAATTCAGCTTTGATCACAGGAATAAATTACAATTCACTATATATTCACATAGAAAACCACTGTTTTAAATTGTATTAATATTTCACAATATTACTGTATTTTATTTTTTATTTTTTTAATTGCAGCTTGGTGAGCAGAAGAGACTTCTTTTAAAAACATAACAAATCTTACCGATCTAAAACTTTTGACCGGCAGTGTGTGTATGTATGTATCTATGTATGTATGAAGAGTTTAGATGCAAAAGCCTCTAAATGCCATTTGAAATGTTCTCCTAAAATGACCATTTTTATCAAGCTTGTATATTAAAGTTCAGTAATTTCACTTATATGACAATTAATAGGTTATCTTCATTGCCATTTAAGTGAAATTACTGAACTTAAATATACAAGCTTGATAAAAAATGATAATTTTAGAAGAAAATTTCAAATGGCAATTAGAAGCTTTTGCATCTGAACTCTTCGTATGTATGTTTTATATATATATATATATATATATATATATACACTCACCGGCCACTTTATTAGGTACCCCATGCTAGTAACGGGTTGGACCCCTTTTGCCTTCAGAACTGCCTCAATTCTTTGTGGCATAGATTCAACAAGGTGCTGGAAGCATTCCTCAGGGAGTTTGGTCCATATTGACATGATGGCATCACACAGTTGCCGCAGATTTGTCGGCTGCACATCCATGATGCGAATCTTCCCGTTCCACCACATCCCAAAGATGCTCTATTGGATTGAGATCTGGTGACTGTGGAGGCCATTTGAGTACAGCGAACTCATTGTCATGTTCAAGAAACCAGTCTGAGATGATTCCAGCTTTATGACATGACGCATTATCCTGCTGAAAGTAGCCATCAGAAGTTGGGTACATTGTGGTCATAAAGGGATGGACATGGCCAGCAACAATACTCAGGTAGGCTGTGGCGTTGGCAACGATGCTCAATTGGTACCAAGGGGCCCAAAGAGTGCCAAGAAAATATTCCCCACACCATGACACCACCACCACCAGCCTGAACCGTTGATACAAGGCAGGATGGATCCATGCTTTCATGTTGTAGACGCCAAATTCTGACCCTACCATCCGAATGTCGCAGCAGAAATCGAGACTCATCAGACCAGGCAACGTTTTTCCAATCTTCTATTGTCCAATTTCGATGAGCTTGTGCAAATTGTAGCCTCAGTTTCCTGTTCTTAGCTGAAAGGAGTGGCACCCGGTGTGGTCTTCTGCTGCTGTAGCCCATCTGCCTCAAAGTTCAACGTACTGTGTGTTCAGAGATGCTCTTCTGCCCACCTTGGTTGTAACGGGTGGTTATTTGAGTCACTGTTGCCCTTCTATCAGCTCAAACCAGTCTGGCCATTCTCCTCTGACCTCTGGCATCAACAAGGCATTTCCGCCCACAGAACTGCCGCTCACTGGATGTTTTTTCTTTTTCGGACCATTCTCTGTAAACCCTAGAGATGGTTGTGCGTGAAATTTTATTCACGATAAAACACGGCTACAACGCGCTTCACCCAACAGTTCTATTGATCGCTGCGCAACACTGCGGTTCTATGTTGTTTTTATTTGAGCTTTCATGCATTTTACACATTGGAACGTTGTTGCTGTTAACACTCGGGGACTATTTTTTTCCAGCGGAAGGTAGGCTTTTAGTGATTTTACTTCAAGAAAGTTGCACTAACATTGTTTTTTACTTAAATATTGTGTGGCAACCGTTTTATAAAAGCAATAAGATACTTCGAGGCAAGTGCTGTATCGGGAATAAGTAATGGCTGAAGGGTTGCAGGCACTCCGCTTCCGCATCGTGCCTAACAACGCCCTTGAGCCGTTACTTATTCACAATACAGCACAGCCTCTCGAATTTATTGCTTATATATATATACATATATATATATATATATATATATATATATATATATATAATTTATCATATTTATTATATTTATATTAATATTATATATTTAATGAATTGTAATGTTTAAATGAGTTTACATCTCACAATTCTGACTTTATTTCTTCACAATTGTGAGATATCCAGTTCAGTTAATACTAAACACGTTCAAATATGTTTAATAATCAACAGGCCCAAATGAAACCCTGAAACGTAGGCAATCCGAACTGCTTTAACAGGAAAGCTGAACTCTCACCAAACACGTTCTCTCCAGACTCACAGTTACACAGCAAACGAGTGAAGGGACATAGAGCTTAATCAGTTCCTCTCTAATCATTGAAACTGTCTACACTGCAAGTGTGCATCTTTATGATGTGTTGTGCCACTCGAAACTGTGCTAAACTAGTTAAACTAAATCTAATAATCCAATCAGCAGCTGCACACACACAAACACATATACACACACACACTAATTTGCAGACACATTCACATCGAGCTTCTCCAATTCTCTGCAGCAGCATTAACCTGACTCACTCTTCACTTTCCAGTTCTTCACTTCGCTCTCTCTTTTTTTGCTACAACCAAAACAGAATGCATTTTTCATTATCTGAAAAATGAAGGACTTTACTGCAGCTGAACGTGCCACTTTTCCTGGAAAAAACCTCTGCAACTCTGCAAGTGCTGAGACCAAGCAAAAGATTAGACACACTCTGTCTTCCCTAGGGAAACAAAAAAAAACAACTACATTTTTAATCCATGCTAACTGTGCATGTAGCACACTAACCTCAACTGACCATGACTGAGAGTGTAGACTGCTTTTAGAATCAGATTTCTATAAGATATAAAATCTGGAGGGATAAATCCCGGGTAACTCCCAAAAAGCATGTGAAGTACATGTCCAAGCCATCTTTCACCAAAAAATATAATAAATTATATTTTGCTTAAATAAAATGAACTATACTTTTATAACTTTTAAGATTGTTGCCTTTTTACAATATTTTTATGACTATAAAGCATATTTCCACACCAAATTCTTCCTAACATACGTGGGAAAACAAATCTCATTCTCATAACTGTATCATAAAAAATTTATCACCATAACTCAAATCTCATTCTCATTACAAAAGCACAAAATAAATGTCTTTCCCATTACCATAACAGAAAAATCTCATTGTTTGTTGTTTGTCTATTATTTACTGAGGCTACTTGCTTGGTTTTGAAAGCTATATTAGTTTATGTAATTATATATATATATATATATATATATATATATATATTAGGGCTGTCAAATCGATTACCGCGATTAATCGTGATTAATCGCATCCAAAATAACAGTTTTTGTTTACATAATATAAGTGTGTGAAATGCGTATAATTATTGTATGTAAATACACACACATGCTTGCATATATTTAAGAAATATTTTTGTGTATATACTGTATACAGTATTATATATAATTTATATTATAAATAAATATCAATATTTTATATATAAATAATATTTTTTTCTTAAATATACATGCATGTGTGTGTATTTATATATATATACAAAATAATTACACACAGTTCACACACATATATTATGTAAACACAAACTTTTATTTTAGATGCGATTAATCGCTGATTAATCATTTGACAGCCCTAATATATATATACATGAAGAGTTCATATGCAAAAGCCTCTAAATGCCATTTGAAATTTTCTTCTAAAATGACCATTTTTATCAAGTTCTGTATATTTAAGTTCAGTAATTTCACTTAAATGGCAATGAAGATTACCTATCAATTGTCATTTAAGTGAAATTACTGAACTTAAATATACAAGCTTGATAAAAATGATCATTTTAGAAGAAAATTTCAAATGGCATTTAGAGGCTTTTGCATCTGAACTATTCATATATACCATATGACTGTAAAAAGATGGTATCACGCCTTCGCCTCTCCTCTTAATCAGAGACAACTGAAGCCGCCAGTGTCTCGATATGGCGCTGAGATCTTGGAAACTTAAGTCTGCGCACTTGCATTTTCAGGATCAGTCATGCGCAGTCGTGAGAAGGAAGTAAAGCCAAGAAATCAAGGCCGGACCCTCATTCTCGTTGAATCAAACGCAAGCACACGCCCCGCAATTTTCTTAAGTGGCCTCTGTCTGCTTCATTCCTCTCCAATGATGTCTTGCTGATTGCAGAACCTCGTTAAAATAGCGTAAATACAACTACTAACCACATAATCAACATTATTAAAAAAATTCTGCTGGTGCTTCAGTGACTACCTCGCACAGAGAACCTGTCAATCACAGCTGTCAATCATGATGCCACAGCACCGTTTTTATAGCATCATAATAACTAAAAAAACTTATTTTAAAAATAAACACTTGAAATGACATCAACGTGATAGAAACTACAGTAAATGACAGAAACTATCTTTGGAAAAGGATATGTGAAGTGTAATTGAATTGTTTATTTGGTCTCACGTCCCGTCTGAATAACATGGGGAGGCGGGGTTTATGACCTATACTAGGACCGGTCACTGGGGGGCGATTCTAGATGTTTTAGCTTCACTTTTGAGGGCTTTGTGCGGCACGGCTCGAGACTCTACTTATAATTACATAGTTTCGTAATCTTTTAATTGATATACATAATTAATTAATTAGGAAAAAAAGTAGATCAAGAAAGAGTTTGGGAATCAGAACATGACTCCCAGAATCGGAATGGGATAGTGAGGTGCCTGAAAGATTCCCACCCCTGCTTTTTTTGATGTTGATGAAATTCATCCAAAATGCGTTTTCAGGAGATGCATTCCTGAGAAGATACCATTTACAATCGGGTATCCTGGAATACCTGGAAACTCGTATTACATAGGAAAATATTTTTGAAAACCTTGGCTAAACGACAGCAGAAACAATGTTTGTGTTCTCCTCTCATAGTGAAAAGTAGGTCTAACTATATTCTTGCGTCTCTTGCATCTTCCAAACTCTTTCAAGCTCTTCCACCCACACTGCAGGAACGATCAGACAGAGTGTGTCAGCTTGACTTAAAAACATGATGTGAAAAAGCTGAGAGTTAATGACCACCCCCAATGACAGCGGCAAACCCTGGAGGTCAAATGAGCTTTGATGGACAGCTGAGGGATCCCACAGTTCATGGTCTGCACACACAGACCCGGCTCAGCTGCTTATGATATTGACAGATGGATGCAAGAAACCCGAGCAAGCGGAAAAAGGAAAATGAGACTGTTACAGTTAATGAGAACATGTGACAAATGATTGACTTTAAACAACTTCATCTCATTTACTGTTTGCACCAACTTCATCTGCATTCTTGAAAGCACACAATTCGCTCCCTCGTTTTGTTTTCTGATGTTTCTACTCAAATTATTCCAGTTTTTCATAAATCATGGATAATGAGCTCTGACAGCTTCGGGCCCATTGTGCTCAGGATTCGTGAGCAGAGTTATCATCATCAATGAAGCAATTCCCACAAGTCTCTCCGTTAACCATGTGGACAGGGTTTGATTATCGCTCATTGAGCTGAGCTCGCCAATTACCCTCAGCAGGCCTGAGCAGAGCGACGTTCAGGTGATTGACTTCATTTACAGCAGAAATAGAAGATATTGGATCAGGGGAGAAAAATCAATTCAGGTTTGGATTTGTTAAAGAACACATGAAATACATGTTACTTCAAGATCAGTTACCAACCTGGGTGCATTTCCCGTACAATCACGTCAACTCGCTGCTTAACTATCATAGTACCTTCATCGTCGTCGAAGAAATCAACTGAGCTGAGTCACGACTTTCCCGAAACCATATGTCACAAAGTGGTGTTTAACCATGACGTCACGCACGTGGTGGAGTAATAAATTATTTTAATTAAACGGTTTGCTAGATGTTTTGATATAAATTACAGACATGGCATCTGAGGAATATTTCTAATTTTTCTCAGTTATTTCGCTTTATTTTCAGATTTAATCATAGGCTCGTTCTTACATAGTACATCACGTTCTGTTATGACCCTATGGGTTGTATTTTGTTATTTTTCTGTTTGTTTGTCTAGGAACATCATCTGATTGGTTCCTACAGGATGATTGGAACACCATCTGACTGGTTTCTACATGGTGATCCTCTATCCTGATTGGTGCAGAGTGTCTTTAAAGACACATCATCATTTCCTCTAGAGTCAGATTGGGTTTTGTGTTTGAACAGAGAGAGATTTTGTGATTTGAGTGTTAAGAGCTTTGAAACTGTGAGCACTGTTTGTTTGTTTGTTTGTTTGTTTGTTTGTTTGTTTGTTTGTTTGTTTGTTTGTTTGAATTGTGAACTGTTTTATCTAAATATAACTATTGGTATATTTGACCTTTGGCCTGCTTACCGACACTGTTTTGAACTGCCCTTTTCAGTTTGTTTGCTTGTCTGTAAATATATATATATAGTACATATTGATTTTGGGAAAGTAGAAAGTTTGACGCCATTTTTTTTTTAAATTGTAAACTGTTTGAACTGTTTTTGGTTTGGGAGTTAGCTTTACAGATTGTATATTCATTTTCTTTTCTTTTGGGTTAGGGTTTAGTAAAGAGGTTAAAGACAAGGTTGTTTTGTTTGTTATTTTGGCTTGGTCAGCTCCTGAACCACAAGTCCCATATTGAGAAAATAAATGTTTTTTTATTCCAAATCCTTGCATTTCTCAGACTCTTTCATATTGCGCTTTTTCCAGGGGGTGTAACAGTTCGCACATGCACAGTCTTTAAAACAGGGCTTTTAATATCTTCACAAACTCAAAGATGTCAAACACATTTGTATGTATTCTAAATAAAAGACACAGGTTTACTTATTGTATATTTTGCTCAAGATATGGATTTTATTAAGTCCATGTCATGCAATTTAGAAACTATGCTTCTAACCACAGCTCCAGAGCTGTCGTTCCAACCTCACAACTTTACGATGCTGTTTCCGAGTGTTCGCTGGAACGAATGGTTTTGGGAATCATCGACTCAGTGAACTATGCTGATAACGATGGAACTTGCGACCATAGTGTGCTAACGATGCTCTTGGGAAATGCACCCAGATCTAAATTTAGATCTAAATGTTTATTTACTTTTGAATGCAAAGTAAATGACAAATTATATTATCATCATAACAATTTTAAGGGAAAGGTTGAAGTACACTATCGATTAGATGTTTGCTTGGTAAGATTTTTTAAGTTTTTGAAAATAGTATCGTATGCTCACTAATGGGCCTTTCACACTGGACGCGGAACGGACTGGGTTCAGCATTGCACTTCAGATACAATGTGATTTGCGCTGTGCTATCTTAGAGCAAAGTAGGCAAAGTTTTCAAAAACTTTAAGTGAGAGATCTATACGTCAGTATAATAATGTTAATTGTTTGTCCCTATATGACCTCAAACTTGTATCGCACAGCTCAGGAAATTACGAAACACTACTTGCCGTTCATCCATTTTGATTTCTGTGCTTGTTTGGAGGATGTCCCATTTCTATTGGCCATGCTGGAAATTCGTTACAGAGCGCAGCGGCAAAAGTTGAACTATTTTGAAACTTTGACATTGGCGTGCGCGCGAGGTGCAATGGTCAACGCAGCAACAAAACGTCTTCGCGCAGCGCAAGCCATTGAAATGAATGGGTTTCATAGCGCAGCACATTTCGCGCCAGTGTGAAATGCCAATAAGGCTGCATTTATAAAAAAAATACGGTAAATCGATAATATTGTGAAACATTATTGTCATTTAAAATACTTTTCTATTATCACACATGACCAGCATGACCAAATTATAGTGTGACTACGTTCTGACGTACAACCCAGAAGAGTTGCGCTGTTACACTACATGAACTTACTCGAGAGGCCCACACAAAAGAAAATGAATAGTTAAAGGGTTAGTTAATTAATTCATTAATTAACTTAAATCATTAATTACTCACCCCCATGTTGTTCCAACCCCGTAAGACCTTCGTTCATCTTCGGAACACAAATAAAGATATTTTTGATTAAATCTGAGAGCTGGATCACTCCTTCATAGACTGCCTAAGGGACTGGCTCTTGACGGCCCATAAAGACATTAAAAAAAAAAAGTTTAAATATTCCATGTGCCTACAGTGGCTCAATTATAAGTTTATCAAGCGACGAGACTACTTTTTGTGTGAAAAAAACATAAATAACGACTTTATTCGACTATTCCATTACTTCCTTATGGGCACATGCGCAAGAAAACTTATAGCATAAACTTATAATTGAGCCGCTGTAGGCACATGGAATATTTAAACATTTTATTTAATGTCTTTATGGGCCGTCAAGAGCCAGTCCCTTAGGCAGTCTATGAAGGAGTGATCCTGCTCTCAGATTTAATCAAAAATATCTTTATTTGTGTTCTGAAGATGAACGAAGGTCTTACGGGATTGGAACAACATCGGGATGAGTAATTAATGACTTAATTTTCATTTTTGGGTGAACTAACCCTTTAAAATAAAGTCGTTATTTTAGTTGTTTTTTGTGCACAAAAGTATTCTCGTCGCTTGATAAACTTAAGATTGAGCCACTGTAGTCACTTTTTAAACGATGTCTTTCATAACATTCTGGGCAGGCAAGTTTCTATTACAACAGAAGCCTATGGAGGAGTGATCCAGCTCTCAGATTTCATCAAAAATATCTTAATTTGTGTTACAATTATGAACAAAAGTCTTTCAGGGTTGGACCAACATGAGGGTGAGTAATTACTGACAGATTATTGATTTTTGGAAGAACTATCCTTTTAATAACTCTTAATAATATGTTTTGTCCCATTTTTTGTTTTAAATTCAAAAGTCTTAATGGCTCCGTTTATTTCAGGTTTTATTCTGAGATTTTAAGTGGTCTTATTCTTTTGGACCACACTGAATGCTATGAGCTTTTGTTTAGCATTGTATGTCTTTTATCAGTATACTAAATCAATGATTTCTGCAGAGGTCTGAAAATTGAAAAAGACTAGAGAAAATGCCTGGTATTGAACACAGAGGAAACATTACATTCATCAAACACATGCTAGATTCCAAAAATACAATAACCCGATATACCCTATTGGTTTGAGGATCAATAAACATAATCGACATAATAATCAAAGACTAATTGGCAATGAAATGGCTCAGATTTCTTCCTCAACCCATTTGTTTCTTTGCTATCAGCAGAAGTCTCCAGGAATCCTCATGCAAACACACACAGACTGAATGCAGAAAAAATACGCCATTACAGAAAGAATCCATAATTCTATTTCTTGCATGTTTGACCATAAAATCATTTTTAATAAATAAAAGCATTGAACCGCAGGCAAACACATAAAAGTACCAAACCACTACGGAGTTATTTTCCTCTTTCTTTCATTGCACATCATCTTGCTTATGTATTTACAAGCATTAAGAAATGTCAAAAGCTCCAGCTCTGTAGGGAGATACAGTTGGTGGGATACCTTTCATTTAGAAAAAAAACAACAACAATAAAACAACCTCTGCTCTCCATAACCGAATCAATACATTTACTGCACGCTTCCCTTCGGCTTTATAACGTTAAACAACAAACCTTAAAATCCTTTTTGTATTTAGAAGCAGCCTGTCCTGCAGGATGTAAACACAGAATTCACATGGGATCAGCTGATGGATACTTCAGAAGCCGTATGAAATCAATACTGAGCCCTATCAAACTCCCTACACATGTGAGGGGTGTGCAAGCATGACAATACACCGGCAGGCTTCATGTCCCCCGAGACCTGTCCTCTGGGATTCTCTGTCTCTCCTTCTGTCTGTCTAATTCTTTCTTTGTCTCTCTCCGTTTACAAGAATGCACTATTTATACCAATACCCCAAAAAATACACATATACAGACACATGCAACGGCTTAGAAATACTATGTATAGATCATTGGGCAGTCTGAGCTAATGCAGTTATGGATGCATTTAAAAAATAGCGTAAAAAAAAAACCTAATTTATTATCTGTCATAGCATTTAAACCATAATAGATTTATAGCGTGGACAAAACCCTCCCAGTAGAATAAAGCTTACCAGGCAGTTAGGAGTGAAGCCACTTGCTCTGACAGTTCATAGATCATGGCGACCTTTTCTCTCACCACTATATCACTGTTTACCCTGACAACACCTACAATTTTGTTTATATATATACACTACCGGTCAAAAGTTTAAGATCGGTAAGATTTTTTATGTTTTTAAAAGAAGTTTCTTCTGCTCACCAAGGCTGCAATTATTTGATAAAAAATACACACAAAAACACAGTAATATTGTGAAATATTATGACAATTTTTTTATGTTAATATATATGAAAATGTAATTTATTCCTCTGAAAAAAAGCTGTCACATTTTCAGCATCATTACTCCAGTCTTCAGTGTCACATGATCCTTCACAAATCACTCTAATATGATGATTTTATGCTCCAAAAACATGTATGATTATTATCCATGTTGAAAACAGTTTTTTACATTTTTATTTAGGATTCTTTGATGAATAGAAAGTTCAAAAGAACAGCTTTTATCTGAAATGGAAAGCTTTTGTTACATTAAACACTACCCTTTAAAAAGTTTGGAGTCAGTAAGAATTTGTATTTTATTATTGGGGAAATAAATAAGAAATCAATACTTCTATTCATCAAGGATGAGTTACATTGATCAAAAGTTACAGTAAAGACATTTATAATGTTAGAAAAGATTCTAATTAAATAAATGCTGTTCTTTGAACTTCCTATTCATCAAAGAATCCTGAAATAAAAATGTAAAAAAACTGTTTTTCAACATGGATAATAATCATACATGTTTTTGGAGCATAAAATCATCATATTAGAGTGATTTGTGAAGGATCATGTGACACTGAAGACTGGAGTAATGATGCTGAAAAATTCAGCTTTTTTTCAGAGGAATAAATTACATTAATTTTTAATATATACTAACATAAAAAAGTCATTTTAAATTGTCATAATATTTCACAATATTACTGTGTTTTTTGTGTATTTTTTATAAAAAAATTGCAGCCTTGGTGAGCAGAAGAAACTTCTATTAAAAACAAAAAATCGATACCAATCTTAAACTTTTGACCATTAGTGTATATATATATATATATAATAGCAAGCTTTTAAAAGAACAGATCAACTACATATTTGATTTACAAATAATTAACATCTTTAGGAATCTATATGGCTTTCTTTGTTCCATTGCACACAAAAAGAGAAGTTTAGCAAAATGTTAAAGCTGCTCTTTTACATACAACCAACAAACAATCACTTGTTTTAGTCCTGCAGTGTCCTGGTCCACTAAGCGTTCACATTGGCATTTTAACACTGAATCGAAAGACACCAAACCTAAAGGTGTAGGGATATGTTCACAACCTGACTTTTTTTCATTATATTACACATATATTCCATGACGGAACCTACCGAACATCCAAAAACAAAACTGTGTGCTGGGATAATGTGCTCTTTGCATGTGCAAAGCCTTACATATGATGGTATTTTGACCATCTGAAAACTCCGTGAATCTATTTACACTCCACATGTAGTCTTTTTGTTAATAAATAGGAGTATAAGAGGTGTCTACATGCCATAATGACATCTTTTCCTCTGTTCAGCAATGGAAGAGAGTTCTGGAACTGCACTGAAAGCAGACAGAAGAAGTGCAGCAGTGCAGGATTTAAACAGACAAGACTCAGAGAATGAGCTGAACTATAGCGATTAGCTATCAATGTCTTTAATGAGGTTAGAACTCACTCGCTGGACTGGCTCGCCATACAGCCACCGCAAAGTCAGGCTTTTTCTAAGGGAAAAGAACACTTACTCATTCCTCTTAATCTAGTCTGAGAGACAGAACAGCCTGATATTGAACACACACTACTTCAGCAACCAAGAGTACCAAAGGCAGAGTGCATTCATGCTCCTTATAATGGCTTGGAAATGAATCTGTTTCTTTGTTCAGCTTCAAAACACAACAAATCCCACAGTTTCACTCCAGATTTGACCCAGACCTCATGGCTTTAGGGCTACAGAGATGTTCTGTTCCCTATGGAGAATCTAAATCAATACTTTTTACTAAAAACACTCTGTCTGGAAAAACAAGAATGATTTAAGCCTGGCAGGCAGAATATCTTTTAACTCTCTTTGTTTGTAAGGATCCATGCATTAGTTCTATAGTTTTGATTCATATGTCCCAGATCCGACAATGATAGAATCATTCAAGCATTTAAATGCTAAATTATTCTGTGCATCCCAATAGGTGAAACTATCCCACAATTTATCCCTTTCAACCTCCTTGTTTAAATGTTGCCAGCTAAACATGGAGTCCAGCATGCCATCCATGACGGCAGGACATTAAAGCCAGCAGGAGATAATAACTCCGTACCAGCAGGATATAGCTCGAGCAGTCAGCTAAAAAAGGATCACAACTATCACATCATTTACCTTATAGCACAAAAACAGAACCAGGAAATACACTGCTGTTTGAAGTACATGCGCAACATTTTTGAAACAGCAGGTGAAAATGTTGATAGATGCTTGTGCCGCAAAAATTAAAGTGCAGTGTAAAAAACTGAGTATTTTCTTTATTTTCAGAAGGTTTTTCAGACTTGCAGCTTGTTTTGATTGGTGCAGGTACTCAGATTCAGATCTACTATTCCTAAAATATGATCATCCCATCTCTTAAAGTCATATTGGTAACACTTTATTTGAAGGGGTGTGCATAAGGCTGTCATAACACTGTCATAAACATGACATAACACCTGTCATGAACATGAAAGAGTCTTTATGAATGTTTATGAATGTCATTAAGTGTCATTCGGTAAATTATGACACATTTAATGCAAAGTTGACATTGTTTAAAATGTCTTTGTCATGACAACTTGACATTAACCAAGAAATCATAACTAGTCCAACGTGTTCCACTTTACTTGAGGTAAAGGGAAATATTAATGACACTGTTGTTAAAGCATTTGACAGTCTAATGACCCTTAATGACATCTTTATAACTAGTCAATGTGTTCCACTTTACTTGAGGACAAGTCAAATATTCATGTCACAGTTATAATGGTGTCATGACAACCACAGTTAAAACCAACCATAACATATGATAGGGTAATGTAATGTTAACACATTACAGGTTAACAGGTTATGATTCCTTGGTTATGTCAAGTTGTCAAAACCAAGACATTTTTGTCTTGGTTAATGTCAATATGTCATAATAAAGACATTTTTGTCTTGGTTAATGTCAATATGTCATAATAAAGACATTTTTGTCTTGGTTAATGTCAAGTTGTCATAGCAAAGACATTTTAAACAATGTCAACTTTGCATTTAAAGTGTCCTAATTTACCGAATGACACTTAATGACAACAGTCATAAACATTCATAAAGACTCCTTCATGTTCATGACAGGTGTTATGTCATGTTTATGACAGTGTCATGTCAGTCTTATGCACACCCCTTCTAATAAAGTGTTACCATGTTTTTCTGTTTTTTAGTTTTTTCTCGATTTAATCAAAGTCAGAGTAGTACAAAAGACATTGGACCTTACTGAATTTAAAATACGAAGAGTTCACATGCAAAAGCCTCTAAGCGCCATTTGAAATTTTCTTCTAAAATGATCATTTTTATCAAGCTTGTATATTTAAGTTCAGTAATTTCACTTAAATGGCAATGAAGATTACCTATTAATTGTCATTTAAGTGAAATTACTGAACTTAAATATACAAGCTTAATAAAAATGGTCATTTTAGAAGAAAATTTCAAATGGCATTTAGAGGCTTTTCCATCTGAACTCTTCATATATATTTTTTTGAAAATATATTTTGTGTTCAAATCAGGATGGAAGTCATAAAGTTTTGGATCAACACAAGAGTGTGAATTAAAATTTTTGGGTCAGTTTAAGAAATAGTATGATCATGTTTACAAATTTCAGATTTTAAATGTTATTTTATTATCCTATACAATGTATGTATTTATGGACATTTTGAATACAATTTCAGTTTTCAATTTAATTTTAGTTTCAATAATTTGTTATGTATTTTAGACATCTCTATTATTATTATTTTTTATTTAAATTTTACTTTAATTTTAGTTTTAGTCATTTTAGTTTTATGAATGTGGCCAATGCAAAATGTCACATTTTTTTTGGTTTAAAAGGTTCTATATTTACATTTTGTTTCAGCTTTTTTAAATTAACAAAACTTTTTTAATGGTTTATCTTAATAGTTTTCAAATTAAACAGCCCTGTTTCATCCTCATACTACAAACACTCATACTAAAACACAAGTTATACGACATCTGAAATACAGTCAAGCCCGCATACAGGGTTTCTGCAGGTTTCACAAAGTCAAATTTAAGACTTTTTAAGACCTTTTTAAGACCAATATGAATACAATTTAAGGCCTATATCATGACAAAAAAAAAAAAAACGTACAAAGGAAACGCGTAACAAGTCTCAAAATTATTCGCAAAGTAATTTAATCTATTCAAACTGAACATTCAGCGAAAATTCTCGAAATTCCAAAATTCTGATTTTGGAAATTTGTTCCGTTTCTGTTTTTAGAAAATCCTCTTTTCCAAAGCGCGTAATGTAGGCCGTTTTATCTTTCCCGCACCTGAAGGAAACATCGTTTTGAAACACATCTGGTATCTGAAATACCTGCCAATAACACAAAACCTCAAAACTGATTGGCTGTTGCATGTTGGTCTATTTAGTAGTTGTAATACAGCGAATTAAGAACTACAACTACGTAATATAAATAAAAAAAAAACATTCCAAAGTGCTGTGGGATCATTTCAATGAGATTTACATGGACATAGGAAAATTAAGACCCGTTTAAAAAGATTTAAGACCTCGAACACAGCACTTTAGCAAATTTAGGACTTTTTAAGGCCTTAAATTGCGAATTTGAAATTTTAGACTTTTTTAGACTTTCCGCGGAAACCCTGGCATAATCGAAAAACACCTGTTAGATTAGGCCTCAAAATCAGTTGAGAAAGTCAGCAGAAAACAAATACACGGGGGTCACGACTACGATAAAAGGTGACGGCTCACCTGTCTCTCTGCTCTGGGGGCTCTTTTGCTCCTCGTCCAGCCTCAGGTGGCCCAGCAGATGCTCCAAAACCCTTTCAGGGGCGGCAGGCACGGCAGCGTACCTGTGGGAGACAGAAGAGTCACTGGAGTCTTCCTCTTCGATGGAGGACAGGGAGCGAGCTGCTGCACCAGCCTTCCTCCTCGCCCTCTTCCTCCGTGCCCTCCTCGTCAATATAACGGAAATACGGCACGTCGAACGTAGGCACAGTAACTCGGTCTGTGCTGCAGGTGTCGGAGGACTCGTCCTCATCCTCGTCTTCCTCCTGTTCCACCAGAGCGGCCGGCATCGACCTGTCGTCCATGCGCGGGTCGGGGGCCACTGCACGCCTGCTGCCCATGTCCACATCAGCGCCGACTTACCACATTGACCCGGAGCAATGGAGGAGTCAAAAGCCTGACTGCGCTCTGGAGCTTCTGGTTTAAGATCCCTCAGAAGGGCTCCATAGGAAAGAGTGCACACCAATGCAGCACATCCTCATACGAGTGTGTACGTGTGTGTAGATAGGGAATGACTTCAGGGAGATGAGAGATATAAATAAAGTGACAAAGAGGCAAGGCTGGACAGATTACATGAAAGACGGAATGACAAGCGTGAGAAACGAGAGACGAGAGAGAAAGGGTGTGCGCGCTCTGGAGCTCCACTCGCATGTGAGGAGAGGGTGTGTGGCTGCTTACCTCCCGGTCCAGGGAAGGAGGAGGAGGAGGGAGCTCTCGGTGACGTCGTTCTCTGAAGCACCTCGTGGCTCCCTCTCTCTCACACACACGGACTGCTGCGTCACCGGGGGGCTGTGGGAGGGGAGAACATTATCACCAGGGAGATTCCCTGTATTCCAGTGACTCTCGCTCCCCTGATTTCCATCACAATACAGTTTTAAATTAAACATCCCACATCAAATGGTGCCGCTCAATGGGTTCGTTCTATCGTGACCCAACACAATGCTGCCGTAACGCTGCTCGGCACGAAGCTGCATTTATATTTTAATCATTTGCTCGTTTCGAAAAGGTGAATTAATTCAACTGATTTAGTTTTTTGATATTGCATAATCATGAATTGCAAGCCGATTATGCTGAAATATTATGTGTGTGTGCTGAGCTGGTTTGTTGGTTGAATATATATTTATACAGTACGTACATCTATGCATAGTGTGTTATGGAAAACATTTGAACACAGGGATAGTCCATGCAAAAATGAAAATTCTGTCATCACTCACTCACCCTAACCATGTCTTTCTTCTGTGGAACAGAAAAGAAGATATTTTGAAGAATGTTGGTAACTAAACAGTTCATTTGTGTCTAGCAGAAGAAAGAAATGCATTCAGGTTTGAAACGAGATGATAATTTTCCTTTTTGGGTGGACTATCCCTTTAAGTCAAACTTAAAAATATATGAATTAGGGCTGTCAAGCGATTAATCGTGATTAATTCGCATCCAAAATAAAAGTTTGTGTTTACATAATATATGTGGCTGTCAAATGATTAATCACATCCAAAATAAAAGTTTGTGTTTACAAAATATATGTTGGTGCACTGTGTATAATTATTTTATATATATAAATTAGGGCTGTCAAACGATTAATCGCATCCAAAATAAAAGTTTGTGTTTACATAATATATGTGGGTGCACCATGTATAATTATATATATATATATATATATATATATATATATATATATAAATACACGCACATGCTTGTATATATTTAAGAACTATTTTCATGTATATACTGAATATAGATTCATATATACTTTATATATAAATATAAATATTTTATAAATAAATAATATTTTTTTTCATAAATATACATGCATGTGTGTGTATTTATATATAGTATATACACAAAATAATTATGCACAGTGCACCCACATATATTATGTAAACACAAACTTTTAGTTTGGATGCGATTAATCGCGATTTATCGTTTGACAGCCCTAATATAAATACACACACATGCTTGTGTATATTTAAGAAAAACATTATTTATACATAAAATATTTACGACATGAGGTCCATTGAGCCGGGCTGGGCGGGGCCGGGGTAGCAGGGGGCAGGGCGTGTTCGGTACGCAATGACAGTATCGCGATTTGAAATCGTGAGTTTAGTATCGCGGTTTTTCGGTTCGGTTCTGAAAATTGTTACACCCCTAAATTTATATATCATATAAATGATATATAAATCTATATACAGTATATACTGTACATGAAAATATTTCTTAAACATATACAAGCATGTGTGTATTTATATAAACAAAATAATTCTACTTTTATTTTGGATGCGAATAATCGCGATTAATCGTTTGACAGCCCTAATATGAATATTAGAACAATTAGAACAAATTATCTAACAAAGCATAATTCATTTTAAAGATAGCACCTCTCTATCTATCTATTAATGTAAATAATAGAAAATTCAGTTTCTCAGCTTTTATGAAATACTTTATTTATGGATGGAAGGTAAATATACTTAATTACACCCGACCCTTGAAATTTTGTATAAAATAAAATATGCCAATGTCAAAAACTGTGGCTATATGTGTATATGTGGCTATGTGTGTATATGTGTACGTTTATACAGTATATGTATACACTATGTGTATGAAGGAAAGGTGCTCTGAACCAACATTCCACTGCTATTGTCCAGTAACAGCCATGTCACTTCACCCGGTGTGTGTTATCAATCTTCCACAGACCTCTGAACACGCTGAAACACACTCACACACGCACACACACTGCGAACAAAGCACTCAATCCATCCAATCTCCAATATTCATTATACATCCCTAAAACTCAACCAATAATTCCAAACCCAATTCACTATATCAACGACAAACATCTCAACAACTCTATGCAATGCTATAAAATGTGCTCAAACTAATGCAGACTAATCAGATTCCAGCCATGCAAGACCCTCATGTACTGTTTAAAACAGAAAGAAAGTTTGAGAGTTTGCATCTAATTATGTTCTGATATGAATACTTAAAAACAGCTCTGGACTCTGAACTCCAGTCTGTTTGCTGTAGTTTAGCCAGCCAGCATGTGAACTGTTTGACTCAATAGTGTGTGTAAACATGGGTGTGAGAATCTCATGCCTTCCATAATGCTTGTGCCAACAACATACAGACCGGGATCTTACTGTCACTCTTCGAAAAACATCCTCATCACAGTGATACACTAAGAGAAGTGCATTTCAAGTTAGCAGTGCAATTAATGGATAGATCATGCAGTTTGTGTGTGCGCGCATGCTTTAATGAGCTGGTTTTCATTCTCTCTGTCCTTAGACTACAGCAAACAGCACATCAGTCATTGTGGCGCGTGTGTGCGCCCGTAATTAGGCAGACAGACAGGCTGGAAGGACCAGCACTTTTCTGCTCTAATTGCCCATTGCACTGAAACACTGAAAGACCTCCAATGATCTTGGATGACGAACACGCACACACACGGATACATGTACACACAGCAACCCCCACACACTCTCATGACAATCAGCACAAACACCATTTAAAAAGCCACAATCTCAGACTCATCTCCCCTGGCAGAAGTTTCTGCTAGGCTTTGGATTGGCAAAAAGCTCCATTGAGCTCCATTGGGGGACCTGAACGCTTTAGTAGTGACAGAGTAATAGTACACAGGATCGAAATGTGGCATTTAGTGGCATTGAGATGTGCAAACGCTTTTGTGGGAAGTGAAGTGGAAACATTTAGACTGATAGAATGCCACAATGGCGTCAATGAAGGCTGGAGTCAAACTCAAATGAGCAGCGCTTGTTTGATGCAAGAATCTATTTGCATCTTCTTTTTATACCCACAGAGTATCTATTTGCATGCATTTTTGAAGGGGCATTAATGGCAGTCTTTGTATTTGATGTTTTGGGCAAGATACCAACCCCAGGCTCATTGGAAATATTTTGGCAAAATTATATTAAAATGATATTGCAATGCGTTTTTGCACACTACAGCTCTGAAATGAAATATTTGGAGAGTGGCGCTGATATGTTAATGCTCTATCGCGTTTGAAAATATCATAACACAAACTCTAAACCCTCAACAAACAACAAAACACATTTGATGAAGCAACCATGCCATTTTAGCTTGCTTCCATAAGTCTTTGAGCTCTTTTATCACAACATGGGACTCGTACCTGAGAAAAGCCATTCTTATGGAGCAGGTTGTGTGATGCAAACATCAAAATGTATTAGTTTACAAATGATGCACTATGATAAAAGTGTTTTGAGGTCATACTATAGTAATATTCAAGCAATATTGCCTCTAGTGTCCTGAGTTTTGCAACAACAACAAAAAATGCAAATATGCCGCATCCTTGGATAGGAATATTATCCACACAGAGATGAAGCTACTGTACAAAACTTGTAGTCATTTACATATTTTACCACATAACTTAGAGAGTGACATTGATGGTGTGTTAATGTTTTTGACTGGTTGTATGGTTTATGCTGGATTTAGTATTGTATGTTGTATAATTGTATAAGCAAGCTCAGCTGCCTATCTTGGCTCAGGACATTCCTGTCTTTTCTCCTGGTTAAATAATGGTAAATTAAACTAATAAAAAATAAAAATATATTTGGCTCAGAAATTTAAAGGGGGCATTTCTGGGTTGAGGAACATTAATGAACAAAATAATCTCACTCGACTGGGTACTATAATGTCATATTCCAGAAAAAAAGTTATTGTGAACTAGAGAAACACTACAATCACACTAAAGTGCACTAAAGTGACTGCATGCGTCATGATTAGATCTTGAAGACCAGTTCTGTGATTATACAGAGGCTGACGCAACACTTTTCTGAGCTTCAGCCGGAAGCTACAAAAGCCAGTCACCTTGCGTCGAGTATATTGCTAAGTAGATGATAGGGTTAGATGATTGTAATGCATTTATTTATGCAACCATTCTCAGAGACAACAAATTGTATGTGTGACATCAACCTGGTGACGTGTTTCTTTTACACTCTCACTTCACATTCTATCTATCTATACTACAAAATTTTTGCATACTGTAATGCTAAACTAGCCAAGCTATAATAAAAAAAAATAAAAAAGTCATTATAATGCGAGATTAAACTTGTTAAATTTTGAGAAAAAAAAAGTTGAAATACAATCTTGAGAATAAACTCATTAAATATTGAGAATAAAGTCGTTGTGTTTCGAATTTTTTTTGTTTTATTTTGATAAAAAAAGTCGAAATACAATCTTGAGAATAAACTCATTAAATATCGAGAATAAAGTCGTTGTGTTTAGAGAATTTTTTTTTTTTAATTTCGTGAAAAAAAGTCGAAATACAATCTTGAGAATAGTCATTGTGTTTTGAGAATTTTTTTTTCAATTTCGAGAAAAAAAGTCGAAATACAATCTTGAGAATAAACTCATTAAATATTGAGAATAAAGTCATTGTGTTTCGAGAAAAAACTTGTTAAATTTCGAGAAAAAAAGGTCGAAATACAATTTTGAGAATAAACTCATTAAATATTGAAGAATAAAGTCATTGTGTTTCGAGAAATTCTTTTTTCAAATTTCGAGAAAAAAGTCGAAATACAATCTTGAGAATAAACTCATTAAATATTGAGAATAAAGTCATTGTGTTTCGAGAAAAAACTTGTCAAATTTCGAGAAAAAGTTGAAATACAATCTTGAGAATAAACTCATTAAATATCGAGAATAAAGTCGTTGTGTTTGAGAAAAATCTTTTTAAATTTCGTGAAAAAAAGTCGAAATACAATCTTGAGAATAAACTCATTAAATATCGAGAATAAAGTCATTGTGTTTCGAGAAATTCTTTTTTCAATTTCGAGAAAAAAGTCGAAATACAATCTTGAGAATAAACTCATTAAATATTGAGAATAAAGTCGTTGTGTTTCAGAAAAAACTTGTTAAATTTCGAAAAAAAAGTCGAAATACAATCTTGAGAATAAACTTGTGTTTCAAATAAACTCGTATTTGAGAAACTGTATCCATGGTTACTTTGTAAAAACCTTTGAATTAATGCCACAGTACCCTTTTCGGTCCCCATGTCCGCGCGGAGCTCTCGGCACACCCTCCTATGCCAGCAACTGTTTTTATGAAGTAGCTAACTGGCTATTACTTTAGGATCGTTATTGGTTGTGTGCGCCTCCATCCACAGAATGTAAAGACTGTAACCATCTATAAAGCCATTTACAGCAATGCCGTACGTACGGTTTTAATTGTTCATAGCTGTCCACATGCCAGAGTGCGTTTGGGCCAGCGCTGTTCATTGTTCAAGTGACGGCTCAAACGTCTTTTATCAGTACATTTCTGCACGGGCAAATTCAGTGACAATTTTAATGCAATACATTACTGCTAAAGTTGATAGTATTTCTTTGTTACTAAAATAAAGTCTAAAAATATAGCTTGACTAGTGATCAAACTCTGCTATGTCCTCTATCAGTAGGCTGCTATGCAATGAACACTGATCGAATGCATTATTCTCTACATTTCATTTTGACTTTTTTTTTCTCGCAACACTTTAAATCTCGATAAATTTAAGACTGTATTTTGTCTTTTTTCTAGAAATTTAACAAGTTTTTTTTCTCAAAACACAATGGCTTTATTCTCGATATTTAATGAGTTTATATCTCAAGATTGTATTCTGCCATTTTTCTCAAAATTTAATGACTTTTTCTCGAAACATAACGACTTTATTCTCGATATTTAATGAGTTTATTCTCAAGATTGTGTTTTGACTTTTTTCCTCGAAACTTTAACAAGTTTAATCTCGCATTATAAAGACTTAAATCTCGAGATGGTTTTATTTTTTTTATTATTGCTTGGCCCTAATCCTCTTCTGTAGGTATACTATATACACCAATGAAAAAACATGTTTTTTTTTATTAGCACAGTTATGTATATTGCAAATGCTTTTGTCACTGCAACACGGAGCAGAAGCCTCTGGAACAGTGCTATGTTTATGTAAGTGTCAAAAAGATAATGTGATATTTTAAATCATTTCCTGGTCTGTTGATACTACTTTGCACAAAGGCTTCCAAAATTCCTGCAATAATAAACAAAAAGCTTTTAACCATATGCATAATTTACAGCTCCAGGGTTACATGGATATAGAATACAATCTATAACAAAACCCACTAGATTAAAGCAACTAAAGATGAAAAAATAAATAAAACAACAAAATGTATTCCCTATTGAAAAAGCATTAAATATGTATATAGGAAACAGATCCATATCATAACGATAAAGACAGAACAATAATCTTTAGCTTCAATTCATGCATTAGGTTCCCTACAAAACCAACAACACAAACTAACTTACAGCCCAGAAAACAGAAAGCATATACTTTTAATTTGAAACTTTAGTTTACTCTATCCCAATTCTTTCCACTGCAAAGAGGCTCCACAAACTATTAAAAAAAATATGACATCACTTTGATGAGGAGTGAAAGCAGAGAGCAAGTAATATGTGTGGTATGCACTTAGAAGGGATTCTTAAACAGACATCAGTACACTGTCTTTACTCTCATACCGTCTTTGTCTAACATCTGCCTGCTTTGTTAAGACATGCTCATGCCAAGTCCAAAGTCAACTATCTACATCAAACATTCAGAAACTATTTTGACACCAACAGTAATCCTTGCATAATTGACCTATGGCTAAGCCACGCCCTCAAACGCGATGAGCCAATCACAGTGCGCAGCTAACCCAATACACTCGGACATTCTCTGCTTCCACGTCCATTAAAATGCATTGCAGTTAGTCAGTTTTAATCCATTTTTCTTGTCATTTTAAGTTTAAAGTGGTCAACGGTGTGCATGGGGTACATGCAAATCCGACACTAGGTTCCCAAGAGGCTGGACGACGGTGTGTATCTTTTTACCCTTTCCCAAGGATGAAACAAGGATGTCTACATCTGTTCTAAGTTAAGTCAACAACATATTTGAACGTTATCTTTAAAATCTCTAACGTAACGTTAGGCTAACGTTAGCCTAACATTAGAAAACGTTAACGTTAGCTTCTAGCTGCGTTGTACATCATGTCACTTAGCATCATTAACGTATCTGTAAATAACCGAGATAACAAATGTTAATGATGTTGTGCTGAATGATTCATGTAAATAGTGTAGCACCAAACGGTGATGGCAACGATATGCGGTTATCACGTTTACACTGTGACCTGTACATTTTTGCCTAAAGCTGAAGCTTTTCATTGACCTTCTCAACAATAAAATTATTAATATAACCCTCCAGTGCATAGTTAAGGCCCTTTAGGTGACTTTGAGATGATATATAATCCTTTCTGTCTCCAAAAATCACCAATTGCCTCCTGTGAAATGTCTCCTTCTGTGACAGCTGCCATAGCGCATGTCCCCGAATGTTGACTGTTTGTCCGAGTGAGTGGAGGGGGCGTGGCTTAGCCATAGGTCAATTATCAACATAATCTGAAAATGTCTGAATGAACTGTTCCATATACAAACAATAGCCTCATGCACGATCGCTTCCGAGTTTGTCTCAGCACGCCCAGTTACATCCGGTGCTGCGTCAGTCTATGGTCAGAAGCCGGTTTTGCGTAGTGAGTAGTGTAGATACTCGTTTATAAACCTGCGGTTAACGTGAATGATGTTAACAACACTGTGAGGCAGTTAGCTGTCACACAAGAGTGAAAAAGAGAAGTTATTTAAATTATATATTTCAGAGACTACATCAACAACTTTTAGGGTTAGTATTCTCTCATATCGTCCGAAATTCGACTAGCGAATCAGCGTTTCTAAAATCGTTGTCTCCGTTTCTGAGAAAACGGATTTTATTAAAGTTTTCCCTCTATACACTTGGCCTGCAGAACAAGCTTCCGGAAGTAAAGACACTGACTGAGATTCTTTCAGACACACATCATCAGGGTTTGTGCATAGAGGCTATTAAACAATTGAATAATGAATCTGAAAAACAAACAAACAACAAGATGGATCATAATGTTATGATATATTAGAAGTTGCAGTACAAGGCCACTCTTACCAGTCTGCCATGGATACGCTTACCGAGTCAAATAGCGCCTTGCTTTAGTAGAAAATACTTCTTAGCAAACTTTTTGTCATAATGATGTGAAATTGTGTTGTTCCCTGCAACAAGAATTCAAATAATTCATGCATGCGTCTTTTCTCTTGCGTCTCTCAAAATGGGTTGCACAAGCCAAGCCAAGCGCTGCAGGCGACGATATTACACTCTCGCATTTAGTAGTTCGGGACATGACGGAATGTCACTTGCACAATCGGGCCAGCAGTGCATCGTAACTAAAATTCTATAATTTTCACGTCTTTTTAAAATCTTAAAGCAATTTTAAACTATTCAGTACTCGCGAGCTCTGTGAGAGATGTTTTTTAGTCCAGTCATTTTAAGCCAAAATGGGGAGTCAACCTTGAACAAATTGCAACAGAAGCAAACTCAACTGATTTTGTATCCTCAATTTGTCCCGAGTAAGGAAAAAAAGCCCCGAAGAATCCGATTAGGGGAAACTTTAGAAAAAGACCCAAATATATCCCATTCATACGCATTTCTCACATGAAAAGGGTAAAAAAATTAACCTTTAGATATCATCATGAAAATCACTGAGTTCTTTACTTACATTAAGACAAACAAAAAAAAATGTATAACAAGTTTTTTGCAATTGTTTGTTAACATGGACAAATGGTGCATAATCTAATTACATATGTGCTAATTTGTATAAATACCCAACCAGATTTAAACATTGGGTATAGCAGGTGAAAATGTCTTGTAGAATTTTGTTGACATATAACAGTAAACTATTTAATATTAAGGTCTGAATGGAACCCATTTAGGCTAACCATGAGCATTAATGCAGGAAGAAGTACTTTAGAAACCAGCCTTTATTAATTATTATGGCAGAGATGGGGTTTGGGACTGGGTCTAGAGTGGGACATGGGTAAGGAAGATGCAGAAGACAAAAGGTAGGTGAAATAAAAAGTGTCTGGATCAAAAAATCCAATTATGTACACATTACACTCAATGCCCAAACCCTATCTCTGCAATAATAATTAATAAAGGCTGGTTTCTAAAGTACTTCTTCCTGTATTAATGTTCATGGGTAGCCTAAATGGGTTCCATTCAGACCTTAACATTAAGTCTTTTACTGACATATGTCAACAAGATAAAAAAATAAAAATAAAAATAAAAACATTTACACCTGCTATACCCAATGTTTAGATCTGGTTAGGTATTTATGCAAATAAGCACATATGTAATTAGATTATGCACCATTTGTCTGTTAACAAACAATTTAAAAAAACTTGTAATACATTTTTTGTTTGTCTTGATGTAAGTAATCAACTCAGTGATTTTCATGATGATATCTAAAGGTTAAAATTTTTACACTTTTCACGTGAAAAAAAGAATGAATATGTGTATGAATGGGATATATTTGGGTCTTTTTCTAAACTTTCCCCTAATGGGATTCTTCTGGGCTTTTTTTTCCTGACTCAGGACTTATTGAGGATACAAAATCAGTTGAGTTTGCTTCTGTTGCAATTTGTTCAACCTTTTTTTCATAAAATGACTGGACTATTTCTCTGTGTGCATACAAAAGTTAACAAAAGTAATTTTTCATTGCTTTAACGGCAAAAAAACGCAAAAATTGGGTCAAAATTACGGTCTTGGTTAGTATACTGGTTCACCCAAAAATTACAATTCTGTCAGTAATTACTCACCCAGTAATTACTCAAAACCCTGTAAGACTTTAATTCAAAAGTTTGCCAATTTTCAACCCTCTTCATATTGTTACAATCAATGTCGGTAGTAAAAGTACTATAAATGAACAATGTTTACTCTCTCTCTGTATTACCTGGGGCCTATACCATAAAAGTATTGCATAGCCAGACCTTCAGACTGACGGCAGAAGGTCTGGACTCCATCACAGTTTTCATTGGCCAAGGATGGCCCAGAGGACTCTTACACCTTAAATCATATGACAATTATGTTCATTTAAATGTAGAATTTAAACAGGAAAATGATTACTGAATACAGGGTGAATACAACTAATTGCTAACAGCACAAAACTTCTGAGCCCAGCCTCGAATTCTCAAAAAGGAGTTGGATCAAAATAGCTTTTAAGACAACAAATTACAAGTGGCTTGTCTTAAATTAATTTTTAAGTTCCTTATCATGGTAATAGGTCAAATTAAGCACAACTTTTGTCTCAAAAAGGTCAAATAAATATCTCTCCCAGAATAGAACGGCATGACACCCAGAGCAGGAGAAGTGATTGGTTGCCAGCAACCTTATGGGGCTCACATCAACTCTTCCTGTCATTGTGAGTGGCCGCCCGCCATCAGGAAGAGGCAACTGGGACTATTGTGGGATCAACCAATCAGAGACTAGCATGAGAATGGTGCCCTTTTTGGTTTTAGAAAGTCTCTCCTGAACCAGCTTCAGTTTTGAAAACAGATTCAATGATAAAATGTGACAAACAACGACTTTTCTTTAAAATAATGATATCAATCAACATATAAGGGTGCTGCTTCACAAACCACAATAAAATAGTTGTTATAATATAAAAGAATACCTTTTCTGAACAAATACACACACAACAAAACAACAAATTGTCAAGTACTACCAAAAAACTAAATATGCATGACATTGACTATAAATGCCATTCAAATGTTTTCGAAAAATTCGAAAAAATCTAAATACAATGATTATTTACTATATATACTACCGGTCAAAAGTTTAAGGTCGGTAAGATTGTTTATGTTTTTAAAAGAAGTCTCTTCTGCTCACCAAGGCTGCAATTTTTTGATAAAAAATACACAAAAAACACAGTAATATTGTGAAATATTATGACAATTTAAAATGACTTTTTTATGTTAATATATATTAAAATGTAATTTATTCCTCTGAAAAAAAGCTGAATTTTCAGCATCATTACTCCAGTCTTCAGTGTCACATGATCCTTCACAAATCACTCTAATATGATGATTTTATGCTCCAAAAACATGTATGATTATTATCCATGTTGAAAACAGTTTTTTTACATTTTTATTTCAGGATTCTTTGATGAATAGGAAGTTCAAAGAACAGCATTTATTTAAATTAGAATCTTTTCTAACATTATAAATGTCTTTACTGTAACTTTTGATCAATGTAACTCATCCTTGATGAATAGAATATTGATTTCTTATTTATTTCCCCCAATAATAAAATACAAATTCTTACTGACCCCAAACTTTTTAAAGGGTAGTGTTTAATGTAACAAAAGCTTTCCATTTCAGATAAAAGCTGTTCTTTTGAACTTTCTATTCATCAAAGAATCCTGAAATAAAAATGTAAAAAACTGTTTTCAACATGGATAATAATCATACATGTTTTTGGAGCATAAAATCATCATATTAGAGTGATTTGTGAAGGATCATGTGACACTGAAGGCTGGATTAATGATGCTGAAAATTCAGCTTTTTTCAGAGTAAATAAATTACATTTTAATATATATTAACATAAAAAAGTCATTTTAAATTGTCATAATATTTCACAATATTACTGTTTTTTGTGTATTTTTTATCAAAAAATTGCAGCCTTGGTGAGCAGAAGAGACTTCTTTTAAAAACATAAAAAATCTTACTGACCTTAAACTTTTGACCAGTAGTGTGTGTATATATACTATCTATCTATCTATATATATCTATCTATCTATCTATATATATCTATCTATCTATACTATCTATCTATCTATCTATATATCTATCTATATATATCTATCTATCTATCTATCTATCTATCTATCTATCATATCTATCTATCTATCTATACTATCTATCTATCTATCTATCTATCTATCTATCTATCTATCATCTATCTATCTATCAATCATCTATCTATCTATCTATCTATATATATATATAGATATAGATTTAGATATACACACACTACTGGTCAAAAGTTTAAGGTCGTTAAGATTTTTTATGTTTTTTATAGATTTAATTGTTTTACCCACGTCCGTCATCCAGACTTTCAGTCATAAAATATGAAAATCCATTTAAAAATTGTAATCATTACATTACAAAAAACAAAGTGAAATAAACAGAAAACATTTTAATATTACATGATTTTATTTCAGGTTCAACTACAATTTCGCTACTAATAAAGAAATTTTAACAAGGATGTAATTTTGTCAAATTAAAAGCATAAAAATAATTTAATTGCATTTAATTTGTATTTAAAATACTAACTGAAGTTTCCAAAAGAGCCCACTATTTCCAGAATTGAAAATAGACCCTAATAATATTACTAATATTAATAGTGTGTGGACTGATTGATGCATGAACGTTAGTTTGCATCTCACCTCAGCAGGCCTTTCGGTGGCTCTGAGCGGGCTGTGTAGAAGGCGGCATCCGTCTTTGGCCAGTCTCTGGACCATCTCCAATCGGCTGATATCCTCTTTATCGCGTGTACCAGCCCCGGGGCCCTGCTGCAGTGCAGGGGACACAGAAAACACATACCTCAGGCCACAGTCCCACGCCATGAGACTGCAACACAGTTTGACAGTCCGTCCCACTGTCTCCTCCAGCTGAGTCTTTACTCAGGTGAGACTGAAGATGGTCACGGTAATCCTGAGGGTTTAGTGAGCTACAGAAGCACACAACCGGTCAAGAGGAAAGCTTTCAAAAGTGAAGACTCTGAGACAGTGTTGCCTGAGGGGAGAGTGAACCTGACTTTTCTCTCTCTCTCTCTCTCTCTCTCTCTCTCTCTCTCTCTCTCTCTCTCTGTCTTACGCACATAGCCAGGGTGGGGGCGACCAGGAAACATCTGGCAGTCCCTCCAATCCCAAATAGGAAGTATCACAATCTCCAGAAAATGGGAGAAAGGCCAGCATGGGGTCTAGGGCAGGTTATGGGTTTACCGATCATGTGCACTGTTTGTATATCATTTAAGTTCACAAGTGATTCATAAGGTCATGTGCTAGCAACTTGGCATCTTGCAAATATTATATGCATCTATGAGTGTCTGCAGTAAAGAAAATCTTTTCAAAATCTAGTTTAAATAGCATGTACAAGTTCTTAGAAATGTGTATTCTTGCTGGTTTCATATGATTTTATGAAAACATTTATCCATTTTTAGCAACAGTTTCGATGTAATGACTAAAAATGTCAAAAAAAGTAATAACATATTTTCCTTGAATACATCACGTGAATAAAGGCGGGGTGGAAGGGTGGGGTCAACAAACGTGACATTTTAGAGCTTGAACTACCGTAATCTTGGCCTTTTCATAAAAAGGTCAGATATTTCAAGAAACTTCCTGATCTTGATGCACAATCATAAGGGTCTAGCTCCTCTTTATGACATAATTTCCTTTTCCTTTTCTCCTTGTTGGCTGAACCATATGACTTTGTTTTTTGTTTTGTTTGTTTTTTTTTTGCACTAGATGACATTGTTTTAAATTGTATTTTTTTGAAAAGTTATCAAAAAATTAACAGTGCAATTATAGTTTTTTTGGTCATTTGTTCATTTTTATGAAATAGTAATTAAAATTATACCAAATTACTTTCCTTATCTTTTCAAGGTGTTTCTTTTCAGGAATTTGTATGACATTATAATATCAGGACTGTTGAATCACCCTTTTTTTTACTTTATTTCGCAAAAAGTCTTTGTATTATAAATTGCCTTTTTAATATGTTTTTTGAAAAAAATATTAGATCCATACAAAATGCACTATAAAATCAACTATAATTTATTTTATAATTGATTTAATAATTGACTGTAATAACAGTATAATATGCAAAGAACAATTAAAATGTATCTCTGTCATTTAAGGGTGACATATACACTACCGGTCAAAAGTTTAAGATCGGTAAGATTTTTATGTTTTTAAAAGAAGTCTCTTCTGCTCACCAAGGCTGCAAATTTTTGATAAAAAATACACAAAAATACAGTAATATTGTGAAATATTATGACAATTTAAAATGACTTTTTTATGTTAATATATATTAAAATGTAATTTATTCCTCTGGAAAAAAAGCTGAATTTTCAGCATCATTACTCCAGTCTTCAGTGTCACATGATCCTTCACAAATCACTCTAATGTGATGATTTTATGCTCCAAAAACATGTATGATTATTATCCATGTTGAAAACAGTTTTTTACATTTTTATTTCAGGATTCTTTGATGAATAGAAAGTTCAAAAGAACAGCTTTAACATTAAACACTACCCTTTAAAAAGTTTGGGGTCAGTAAGAATTTATATTTTATTTTTGGGGGAAATAAATATGAAATCAATACTTCTATTCATCAAGACATTTTATGTTTTTGGAGCATAAAATCATCATATTAGAGTGATTTGTGAAGGATCATGTGACACTGAAGACTGGAGTAATGATGCTGAAAATTCAGCTTTTTTTCAGAGAAATAAATTACATTTTAATATATATATATTAACATAAAAAAGTCATTTTAAATTGTCATAATATTTCACAATATTACTGTGTTTTTTGTGTATTTTCTATAAAAAAAAATGCAGCCTTGGTGAGCAGAAGAGACTTCTTTTAAAAACATAAAAAATCTTACCGACCTTAAACTTTTGACCGGTAGTGTATAGTCCTACAAAATCTCTTTTAGGTCTAAAACAGTTTTGATAGCTGTTAATATGAGAGTTATGAGACATTATGTAAGAGATTTAAGTATTGTATTACATGAGTAGCTCTCGGCCACTTTCATTTTTAAAAAGTAGCTCTCAAATGAAAAAAGGTTGGAGACCCCTGCTCTAGATCTTATCTTTTATTCAGTGTACATAAGAGTTGCTTATACAGTTTTATCGGTAGATGCTAAGAGAAGTTTTTTTATATTACCCGTTTGCAAACTTTTTTTTTCTTTGATGGCACATTTTCCTGACCTTGTTGCTCCCCCTGTGCTTTATAGCTTTACAGGGGGAGCTTTACAGGGGGTTTGGCTTATCTAAATGAGATGCAAATGATATGTAAATGAGCCCTATTGTCTCTCCCAGCAGGAGAGAGAGGTGAAAACTGCACAATCTTTAGTGTCCGTTTTCTCATCTTTGAGCTTTTTTGAGTGCCTACCTTCAAATGGCCACAACTTATCCAAATATGTACCAGATTTCCATGTGTTACACATCGTTGGAAAGCTTGGAGACTACACTTTCAGAATCTGTGAATAACTCAAATGACCCAGAACCAACTTGTGTCCCTACTTTCCGTGATCAGCCACAAATGGTATTTCACTGACCCACATAATGTGGTTAGTTCACTCAAAAATGAAAATTCTGTCATCATTTACTCAACCTCAAATTGTTCGAAACCTATATGAGTTTATTTATTGTGCTACACACAAAACAATATATAAAAAATGTGGGTAACAAAACAGTTGATGACATTAACGAGCATTGACATCCATAGTATGGAAAAAAACAAAGACATTAATACAGATTTGGAACAACTTGAAGGTGAGTAAATGATGAAAATTTTCCTTTTTGGGTGAACTATCCCCTTTAGTCACACTTAATAATTAACTTTATTGAAGAAAATTGGGAAAAAAATAGCAAACAAATCACAGTCTTATTTCTCACATCTCATTTAACTTATTTTACAATTAATAAGTTATAAAACTTAATTTACAATTAATTTTATTGTGGTTTTAGTGGATATGTAGAAGTTATGTAGCCCCGCCCCATTTTAGCTTCCAGTTTGTATTTCCACAGCATGAAGTTAAGATCGTTTAAAAATCGTATATAAAAAAACGCTTTTAAAATCATTTGTTATGACATCCACTTCAAACATTACAACGCTCATGATAACTTTATTTTGTTAACTTTACAATAAGTAAATCTACTCCACGAGCAAATACCTCTTCAACAGCGATGCCATAGTTCTTCAACAGCAACGGAAGTTTAAATACAAAATTTTAAAGACGGATGCACACTTGTTTCTCTGGCGCATAAGGTCAAAGTCAGTTCCCTTCAAAATGGCAGAATAAACCACTGATCAACCAAATACAATACATCAGGAATAATCTATAAAGTTACTAATTAATGATCTAAATTTTTAGATCGTATTTGACGATGTATCCTGTGTAAATTTACCTCTCTATTTAGAAACAATGGCAAAAGCCACATGTCCAGAGGAGAAACCTGTGACCTCATTCTCTGATGTAAGGGAAGGAGAGAGGAATTTGTCCTGAACACACTCAAGTATTTCCATATCAACTCAGCTGGCTATATAAGGAATCAAACCTCATGCTAGACAAATTCAACACAAGCTGTGTCCCTGACATTCTTCAGCACTTCAGTGTAGGGAAGAATATAGAAAACAATGGGCAGTTGGATTGAACTATACTAATAGCATAAACCTGATAAGAGTGAATTACCAGAAAAAGGCCCAATGATAAGCAATTAAGACAACATATCCAATCCAACCATAACAATGTCCATGGGAGCTTTCAAATATGATCAGGCTAATTGACCGTTTTCTTTTTTCATCATAAATACAAGACAGAAAACCACTTCATATCCATAATATATTACAAAAAACAAAAGCTTACGCTGCAATTCAAGACTACCAGCAGTTCTCAACTGTAACCAAAATATTGTAGCATGTTCTGATAGGGTCTAACACAATGTTGAGCACTCCTAATCACATAATCGTGCATAGTTAGAAATGGCCTTATACAGTATTTGAAATCAAGGGTATAAACAAGCCTTGGTTCTAACTGGATCACGAAACATAAGGATAACGTTGACACCATTTTACAGTTTCTACAGCACGCCAAAACAATGGAGCGGTTCACACAAGTGCTAAGGGCTGTTTATGGTAATGACCTTTCAGCGCTATATCCTCCCATTTTCATCTAGACTAGAGCCAAACAAACTATATCCAATATCTTTGTTTAAAAAAAAAAAAAAAATCAGTTTAAAAAAAAATAAAAAATCAGTGAACAGCAAAACAGCTTAATAGTTTGTTGACAGGACCTTTTTTCATCTGCATTTAGCCTTATTAATCAGCATGTTAAGAGCATTTCATAATAAACAAT
Source organism: Hybognathus amarus (assembly GCA_030378365.1). NCBI lineage: Eukaryota > Metazoa > Chordata > Actinopteri > Cypriniformes > Leuciscidae > Hybognathus > Hybognathus amarus. The sequence continues at coordinate 83,536 of JAQIUQ010002052.1, forward strand.
CCTATTATTAGGAAAATCATTTGTAGATGCCAAGGAAAGACGACTTAAACTTGACTAACAAATCTGTCTAAATCTGTGTTAGTGAGCACTTCTCCTTTGCCGAGATAATCCATCCACCTCACAGGTGTGGCATATCAAGATGCTGATTAGACAGCATGATTATTGCACAGGCGTGCCTTAAGGCCATTGCACACTGAGTACGAAATTTTCGGATGCGTTTTTTCATGTTCGTCAGCCTAAAAATTCGTCACGCATAGAAACCTTGCACACCGACTCCGATGTGTATTTATTAAACCTTTGCGGGAAAAAACGCAAAAATACCAAATGGATTCGTCAAGCAGTGAGAATGATTTTGTTGCCCTCTCTCTTATTGAAAAGAGAAGAAAGAGAAACTATTACGTCCATCCAATCCTGAAATTGCGAGAGGAAGGAGAGTTTCACCTCCTTATCAAAGAGTTGCGAATTTATCCCTAGCGATTCAAAATTTACCTCAGAATGTCAGTGGGACAGTTTGATGCTTTGCTAGCGATTCTGGAGCCACATATTAAAAACAAGACCACCAATTTCCGTGAACCAATCGATTCTGAACGGAGATCTGGCAGTATGTCTAAGGTATGGACACACACAAACACACACTCCCGTGTGCGGCCCGGTTGAAGCGCTGGGCAGACAAAACAACTAGGCTGTTATGTTATATATTGTGTCCAAATAATACATTAGTTATCGAATTGGCTGCTCAATCACATCTTATTCGATCCTAAATTTCAATCTGATTGAAAGGGGAGGTTTATTAATTTCATAATCCAATATAGAGAAGAGAACATAAACACTTGATCGAACTGAAAACCGAAACTGAAAGCACGGCGCAAATGTGCAATGATTTGAGGACGAGCTCCCCCCGGCCCTGAATTGTCAAAAGACCTCTCAAAATGCTGGCTCTGGATGCGAAAAACGCAGAAAATCGAACCCGATCCGATTAATTTTATGACGGACGAAAGTTTCGGAGGCGGTGTGCAAGCATGATTGACATAACTTGAGGTAGAATTTTTCTTCTAACGTGCGAAAAATTTCGGATGCGAATTCCGGACTCGAGTGTGCAATGGCCTTTAGGCTGGCCACAATAAAAGGCCACTCTAAAATGTGCAGTTTTATCACACAGCACAATGCTACAGATGTCGCAAGTTTTGAGGGAACGTGCATTTGGGATGCATTTGGGATAGGACTGCAAGAGCTGTTGCCCGTGAATTGAATGTTCATTTCACTACCATAAGCTGTCTCCAAAGGCATTTCAGAGAATTTGGCAGTACATCCAAACAGCCTTGTGTAACCACACCAGCCCAGGACTTCCACAAGCATTTGCTCACTTGATATGCCACACCTGTGAGGTGGATGGATTATCGGCAATGGAGAAGTTCTCACAAACACAGATTTTAGCCAGGCGTACACGGTGCGATTTTTTTGCTGTTTTACGAGCTCGCAGATGTTTTTTTTTCACTCGGGAGAAATCGAGTGTAAATCGGTTATGCTCGCATGTCGCAGCTCGTATCATGTGCGAGGAAGATACGAGTCAGCGAGCACCTCTCGACCTCCCGATAATTGTAAGCATGTCGAAAAATTTCAGGAGCTGTCGGCTTGCATTCGTGAGGTGTGTGCGGTTGAACGAGCCAATTTGACGATCTATCTGAATTTGACCAATCAGGAGCTGAGGAAATCCACTGAAGAAAGACGAAAATGGTGTGGACTACTAGAAACACTGCTTCAATTAATGTTTTTATGATGACTTTGTTACGTTCGTTGCACGTTTGTCTCACCAGTGACGTTTGGTTGCCATACTGTAGATATATTAACCCGGTCACACTAAATGCGTTTCGCATGCAGTGTCAACTTTAGTCGTTTAGTCGACTAATCAGTCAATGCCGTCTTGGTCGACTGACATTCTTATTGGTCGACCAGTCGCATTTTTTTTTTTTGCCAATAGAAATACATTTTCAATGATTTACTTTATTTATTACTGTATTCTAAATATAATTAGCCTATGTTTTATCCCCAACTTTAAATGCGCCACAGTTTAGCGCACACACATAACACACTCGGGAACCGCACCTACTGGCTGCGCTGCTGCTCGCGCTCAGTAAGGGATGTACCGGTTGGTAGTTTAGCTGTATTCATTCAGTTCACGCTACTTTAGTCGACAGAATGTCCAAGAAATCTAAATCTTTTGTCTGGCGACATTTTTGTGGAGGTAGGCGACGGTGGCGACGCGCGTTGCTCCATTATGAGCGCGCACACGTGTGCCTATTTGAAATCGAACTTGAGCGCGCAAAAGACGTGAGCAGCTCTTTTAACGGCTTTATCATACTGACTCAATAGATTGTTTTCTTAATAGGTTTTTATTTGTACACTTGACTCATTTGAAAGTAGTCTAAATAATGTAACAAAACGAAAATAAACTTATATGCTATCTTACAACACAGCCTAGATTTCAGATTGTTTTTTAGGCTATTTTGTCTGTTGTTTTAAAACGCCTAACAGATCGGCTGGACAAAAGTTAACCCATAGCTTTGTAAGTAAAGAAGAATACAGCCTGTATAAACGAGAGCTTTTGTTAGGATTTTTCATTATGTGGCAGATAGCAGTTATATTATTTTGTAGAGTGTGGTGTGGTCAGGTGCGCGATTGTGACTGTCACCATAGAGCTAGTGCTCCTCACTTTTTGCAGTTAAAAAAAATCACTTAATTTTCAAAGAATTGTATTATTATTATAGTTTTATTTATTTTTGATGTTTTTTCATTGTTGTTTTATAAATGCTCTATGACAATTGTTTAAAAAATGTTAAATCAAAACATCCGTTTTTTTTTTGTTTTTTTTAGTCGACTAATCGTTGCGCAGGACAAGACCTTGGTCGACTGAAGGATTTCTTTGGTTGACTACAGCCGTAGTATATTGTTCAATTTATACCCAAAATTTTGTTTTACGTGCATACAGTAGGAAACGCACCGTGTGTAATATACGTTTGGTTAGGATTATGGCAAGCCAAGAGGTTCAGAATTACACCATAAATGAATTGCGTTTACTGCCAAACATAGTTATTAACATATAGTATGGATAAGCATGATGTGTATATTGCCTAATTGCAAGCTTGTTTCAGAAATGGTGACAACAATTTTTTTTTCCATCATTATTGAACATCATTATAGGAGTATAAGTTTGAATGAGTTGGAATTAATGTTTTATTAGAAAATAGACATTAAGAGAATAAATTGTTATGCAAGTTTTACTTTTAATACTTAAAGTACATTTAAAATGAGGTACTTTTTACTTTTAACTTAAGTATGGTTGTCATTGTGTTACTTCTACTTTTACTAAAGTAAATATTTATCTGGTTATTTGTACTTTTACTGAAGTTACTGAGATTCAGTACTTCCTCCACCATTGGCCGTTTTCCTACTGGCCAGTATTTGACATATTTCATTCTGAAACATCTGTACGCTATTATGCTATTGTTTTTGATAGTTTTATACATTTCCTACAGATTCTTACACATCACGATGATCATTACGTTTGTATCTTCCTAAAAGCAATTACAGTTTGTCTACAGCCTAAGCTTTTTTTTATTAATGCCGAAAGAACAATTTTGCCAGATATTGCTACAAAAAAACAAGCAAAACTAACAAAAACAAAGAAATTATATAAAATTCCGAAATAAGTTCAAAGCTTGAGTTTTGGAAATAAATTATTATATTATGAACCACTTTAATAACTTTCTAAAGTGTGACATTAATCTAAAAAACAAGTCCAGATACTGTCACCTTTCCATTATTTGCATATAACAACTAATGCCAACACGGGATCACTCACAACGCAGCTAATTAATCATTCAGAGAGCTTGAAATTTTATTTTTGAATGTGTAGCCTACTGTAACTACGTTTTTTAACTCATTCACACACACACACACACACACACACAAAGGTGACCGGACGTCCGTTTCCCGGTGCTGAAAACGAGCCTATAGCAAAATAATCACGGCTTGTATCAATATTTTATATGGAGTTATGAGAGAGTTTTTAGCACGGAACTTCGTGTCGATTTCTTCGTAATTCAGCACGTCATAAAATCGTGTCGTATATCACTGCCTCCGTACGATTTTCGGATAATCTCACTCGTAAAGTGTGCCTGGACATACGATCTTCCAACCGTCAGAATTCATAACGTGTACGCCCGCTTTTAGACAGATTTGTGGACAATATTTGAGAAATAGGCCTTTTGTGTACATAGAGTTCAGCTCCTGAAAAATGGGGGCCAAAACAAAAGCTTTGCATTTATAATTGTTTTCACTGTGTGTGTATATACACTACCGGTCAAAAAGTTTAGGGTCGGTAAGATTTTTTACGTTTTTAAAAGAAGTCTCTTCTGCTCACCAAGGCTGCAATTTTTTGATAAAAAATACACAAAAAAACACAGTGATATTGTGAAATATTATGACAATTTAAAATGACTTTTTTATGTTAATATATATTAAAATGTAATTTATTCCTCTGAAAAAAAGCTGAATTTTCAGCATCATTACTCCAGTCTTCAGTGTCACATGATCCTTCACAAATCACTCTAATATGATGATTTTATGCTCCAAAAACATGTATGATTATTATCCATGTTGAAAACAGTTTTTTACATTTTTATTTCAGGATTCTTTGATGAATAGAAAGTTCAAAGAACAGCATTTATTTAATTAGAATCTTTTCTAACATTATAAATGTCTTTACTGTAACTTTTGATCAATGTAACTCATCCTTGTATGAATAGAAATATTGATTTCTTATTTATTTCCCCAAAAATAAAATACAAATTCTTACTGATCCCAAACTTTTTAAAGGGTAGTGTTTAATGTAACAAAAGCTTTCCATTTCAGATAAAAGCTGTTCTTTTGAACTTTCTATTCATCAAAGAATCCTGAAATAAAAATGTAAAAAACTGTTTTCAACATGGATAATAATCATACATGTTTTTGGAGCATAAAATCATCATATTAGAGTGATTTGTGAAGGATCATGTGACACTGAAGACTGGAGTAATGATGCTGAAAATTCAGCTTTTTTTCAGAGGAATAAATTACATTTTAATATATATTAACATAAAAAAGTCATTTTAAATTGTCATAATATTTCACAATATTACTGTGTTTTTTGTGTATTTTTTATCAAAAAATTGCAGCCTTGGTGAGCAGAAGAGAATTCTTTTAAAATCATAAAAAAAATCTTACCGACCCTAAACTTTTGACCGGTAGTGTATATATATTATCAGTTGAGTCCAACTAGATATGAATACTATATAAATTAATAAAATAAAACAAACACACACACACGTGATATATATATATATATATATATATATATATATATATATATATATATATATACACATACATACACACACACGCACAAACACACACAGACAGGCACACATTTTTTCTCTCTCTCTTAGTACTACTGTACTACTGCCGCCCAGATGGAAATTTCTAAAACTTTTTCAGTGTACAATATGTTGTATGTCTTTTGAAAGACGTAGAGATCTAGACTGTGCATTTGTTGTTGTTCTCATCTTAAGACTTAGATCTAATATTGGCCAATATATAGTTAATGGGCTTCAAATAATATTGGTAAGCAGTTCATGGTTATACTAATAAATCTCAGTGTTTGATTTTAAAGACATTTTTTTTTTACTTTTGTACGATAAACAATTTTGGTTCTGTGTTCAGGCTGCCGCTTAATATAAGGCAAACCAGTCAAAAGCAAAATCATTTGAGCCAACAGTTCACTCTGATAATATGATTTATATGTTATAATCTGTACAGCACTGTTTGTCCTTGTGAAGGACTGCTATTGTGTTGTCTTGATCACAGTTTCGTCAGATGTGCTGCAGTGAACCATCAGCTATTACACCGTGCTGGAACAGATGAGAGCCTCACAGACAGGCACAAGGCTCTGTCCTGACACACAGTATAGAGTATCCATCTATTACCAATCACAGGCTCTTTCTCTTTCTGCCAGTTCAAGGGCTTTCTACTGATGACTGAGCTGCGGGAAAGCAGTCCTCAATCAGGGGGATGCATGGACAGCCCTGGGCAAGCAGGACAGCTGGTGAGCTCAGCAAAACATACGCTCACCAATACATACACACACTGTCAATGTAAAGCCAGCTGCTCAGGAATCTGTTTTCTCATTACCTTTTGCACAGCAGGACTGGGAGATGGTCCTTGCGTGTTATGTTGTGGACTGCTCTCCTCCATCACTGGAAAACAAGAAATTTACAGCTGAGAATCAGTGCAGTGTTATGTGCTGCCTGGGTTTATGCTTCTTTCTTTTTTTAGCAATTTAGATTCATGTTCCAGTTCATGTGGAATGTCATTAACCATACAAACACACAGAAAATAAAAAAATAAAACAATTTTATGTTATGTTTATAATAAGATGCTATAGTAGCATTAGCATTAAGTTTGGTTATTATCTTTTAAAACAAACTAACGGCATTTACAAAAAAACAAAAACATCATTACTTGGAACAAAATCAACTTTAAATAAAATTAAGCAATAGACCATTTCACAAGATGTAAACAACACTGGTCCAGAAACACTTCCTGTTTCAGTTTGTAACTGTTTTCTTTATTTCACATGTAAAGAAAACATCTTAAAGATGTTTGTTTAACTTTTTGATTCAGTTTTAAATATTCTGTTGGTTGTATTTTATCCCAGCTTTTATGTAGTGTTAAAAAAATGAAACAGGAAGTGCTTCTGGACCAGTGTTGTTTACATCTTGTGAAATGGTCTATATAAGAAAACCCTTAAACATCTTTTATTTCAGCTAATTGCCAAAGCAACATTTCTAATTTCTGTTTAGTTTAACTTGAAGTAATAAATATGAATAAAACCTATATGGGTCATTTTTATTAACAAACTGGACCTAGTGAAGCGTTACCACTTTTTCATGAATATTAGTCATTTATCCTTGCTAAATAGCACATGTGACTGTACTGTAGCTTTAATTGTAGCTCAGTGGTCACTAAAAACCAGTTCGCTGACAAAACTGTTCATCAATTTGGACCAAAAGTGGTGCTTCACTAGTTTGCTTTACTAGATTTCCACTAGTTTGACCCATTTATGTATATTTTTACACCAGTTATTTTTTTATTTTATTTTTTTCGTATTCTTTTAACCTTTCCCCAATTAACACCACTTTCAAATGAGACCTCAATGAGAACAGTCTCTTTCTGAAACTTTATCCACTAGTGTTGATTTCGAACAGTGTTATTTAAAGTAGGGGAGAGCGGGGCACAAAGTAACACTTTTTGACTTTGTCAATTTGTGTAAATCTACTTAGGGTTTAGAGTTTTTTTTTCCCCCACATTAATTTCCCACATGTCTAGCACAATTATGTGGTTTTGTTTTATTAATACAGTGTATACTTTTTTCTTGATTTACCCTGAAAGAATGGAAGTGAAATGTGACAACATGCCCCATAGGTGGGGTAAATTGTAACATGTGAGGGGCACATTGTAACATCACCATATGACAGCTTAAAATGCTATCTGATCTGATCAAAAACATATGCAAGTCAAACCAAAATATTTTCTTAATAAAATACAATTATTAACTTTTTCATATAAAATAACGGCATTTTTTAATAATTAATAATAAACTAATTTTTGAGTTCGACAACAAACACATCGGAAAACACAGCTATACAGCATAATTCAAAAACAAAATAATACTTAATAATTTCTGAGCATTGACTCAGTCTTTATTTACATGTTTCTCATGTTTTCTCAATAGAACTCATAAAAGTATAGAATATAATATCATATTTCTAATAGGGGCACATTGTAACACAGTGTTACAACATGCCCCAACTGCACAACTGGGGTTTAAACCCTGCTAGTGTCTTCTGCTAGTTAGCGAAGCATGAAAGAACTAAATCAACTGGTTAAACAACAGATTGGAGATTAAAATGATATCAGATTTGTCTAATTTTAAATAAACACAAAAAATAGAGACGAAAAATTAACTTAAGTAAGAAATGCACTTTTGCTATGGTTAAATAAATGTTCAGTGATATCTTACAAAGATTTTGGAATTTTGCCACATTTTTTTCTCTATATAGTGTTGAAATGGCAACTAGTAAATATACCAAGTTTCGTCATGCCAGCATGTGTGGAAGTATTTAAAACAAGCGTGTTGCAACTAGCCCCGCGTTACGTTGTGCCCCGCGCTCCCCTAGTGTTTTATATATTATTCAGTCTAACTTTTTTTTTAAGAAGCAAAGAATATAGGCCAATACATTGTTGTTTTTTAAAAGCTTAATATTCAAAAACAAGCAAAACACTGGAAACTGATTGTCCATGTTTATTGGAGAAAAAAACAACACAATCAAGCCATTTAACACAGAATAATCCTTACTTGATTTAGTCTGTGCCTTGCGAGCCAAAGTTGCACACAGTTCATTCTGCACCTATTAAAAGAGAAGATCATGGTTTAGTTAGTTCTTTCAAATATGCAGGCATAATGGGCTCAAAACCATTTAATGCAAGCATATTTTATTGTTCACAACCTGCTGCTTGAGAAGCTATTCTGTGGGTCTGTGCTTTAAGTTTTACTTCTCTTGATTTATTTCATACTTGTAAGGTTTTTTTTTTTTTTTTTTTTTTGCAGGGTTATAAAAGAAGACTGCATTACTTATTCTTTTAGCATGACTGCCTTTGATTTCCCAACTGTTGCATTATTCCTTTGAGGATCTATAAAAACTTGACTCAAATTTCAAATGATCTATTTCTGATCTGACTGCAAACTGAGGAAGGAACTTTACATTAAAATCCCACGGCACATGGCACACTATGAATACAAATGTATCCAATCCATAAAGCATCTGAAAGAAAATCAGTTATGAGGGGAAGCCCATCTGCTGTCTGACCATGGCAGTTCTGTGCATTAGTAAACCAGGTGTGTAGTGGAGAGGTTTAACTGTGCTTAGTGGCCCATTAAATCAACATGTCCTATGGGGCCATCTGATGTGGCAGCCCCTGCTCTGAGTGCACAGACTTAGGGCTAATGTAAATGGGGTCGGACTGGGATCTATGCCACTCTGACCCCATACAAGCCAACAACAAATGATCTGCGCTAAGTAACTGTTTCCACTAATAACAAAGAAATGAATTCTGTACATGACTATTGGCGTCATTTACAGTCGGAACATGATTGAGGTCTTCCCCCATTTTCATGAGTTGGCAATTATACCCATGATTTATTTGGAGGGATGGATGGACGGAGGGATAAACTGACTGATGGATTGATGGATGGACATAGACAGATAGACGCATGGATGGATGTATGGATGGACAGACGAACCGGACTGGAAGGACGGACAGAGGGATAAATTAACTGATGATGGACATAGACGAAGAGACGTACAGTATGGATGGCTGGATGGACTGATGGATGGACATTGAGGGATAAATATATGGATGGATGGACTGATGGATGGACAGATAGATAGACTTATGGATGGATGGATGGATGGATGGATGGATGGATGGATGATGATGGATGGATGGACTGATGGATGGACATAGATGGATAGACGTATTTATGGATGGATGGACATAGAACGGATAGACGTATTGATGGATGGATGGATGGATGGACTGATGGATGGACATGACAGATAGACGTATGGATGGATGAATAGGCTGATGGATGGACATAGATGGACAGAAGTATGGATGGATGGACTTGATGGATGGATGGATGGACTGATGGATGGACATATGGATGGACAAACGGATTGATAGACAAAGACATAGGAATTGATAGATAGATGTATGGATGGACAGTTGTATGGAGGGATGGATGATGGATGGACAGACATAAATGAAAGGATGGATAGACAGATAGACAGACAAAAAGATGAATGGATGGATGAACGAACAGATGTATGGATGGGCAGATAAACAGATGTATGGATAGACAGACATACAGACAGAAAGACAGGAACGGACAGATGAATGGGCTGATGGATGGACATAGACGGACAGAATTATGGATGGATGGATCGATGGGTATGGATGGATGGATGGACATAGACGGATAGACATATGGATGGATGGATGGATGGATGGATGGATGGATGGATGGATGGATGGATGGATGGATGGACAGATGGACGGACATATGGACGGACGAACGGATCGATAGACAGACAAAGACATAGGAATTGATAGATAGATGTATGGATGGATGGATGGATGGATGGACGGACGGATGTATGGATGGATGATGGATGGACAGACATAAATGAATGGATGGATAGACAGATAAAAGGATGAATGGATGGATGGACGGATCGGACAGATGTATGGATGGATGGACAGACAGACATACAGACAGAAAGACAGGAATGGATAGATGAATGGGCTGATGGATAGACATAGATGGATAGAAGTATGGATGGATGGATGGACTGATGGATAGATGGATGGACATAGACGATAGACGTATGGATGGATGGATGGACTGATGGATAGATGGATGGATGGACATATGGACAGACGAACGGATCGAATAGACAGACAAAGACATAGGAATTGATAGATAGATGTATGGATGGATGGATGGATAGATGGACGGACAGATGTATGGATGGATGGACAGACAATGAATGGATGGATAGACAGACAAAAGGATGAAAGGATGGACGGACAGACAGATGTATGGATGGACAGATAGACAGATGTATGGATGGATAGACGAGACATACAGACAGAAAGACAGGAATGGATAGATGAATGGGCTGATGGATGGACATAGACGGATAGAAGTATGGATGGATAGACAGACATACAGACAGAAAGAAAGACAGGAATGGATAGATGGACAAACATATGGATGTATGGACGGATGGACAGATAGACAGACAAGCATATGGATGGATGGATGGATGGATGGATGGATGGATGGATGGATGGCGGACAAAAACATGGATGGATGGTCAGAAAGATGGATGACAGATAGACAGATGGATGGATCGGAACTCGATGGATTCAAATGATAAAAACATGAGTTTAGCCATTATATAAAACATTTATAACATTCCAATTAGGGATGCACATTGCATTGGTCATGGTGGTCAGGTAACAAATACATTCGCAAATAAATATAGAATTCTTTTATGTTATTTTTTTTCAACTTAACTACTCAAATGATCATCTTAAACGTGGCAAGCATCCGGCGAACATTGCAGCAAATTAGGGTTATAAGCATCCAGCGAACATTGCAGAAAATTATGTTTTTGCTGTTTTTTTTTTTTTTTTTTGGGGGGGGGGTCTTGCACTAAATCCTAAACACAACCACAAGCTACAGTATTTTACAGTACATTGATTAAGCCATCAAACTGAGAATCTCAACTGTTCAGCTGAACACAGCAATACAAAGGTGAGCATCATCAGTTCCCCAGGGCGTCAAATGCAAATGACGATCTCCAGGAAGTGGCCGTATATTTCTGTTGCCAAGGTGACTGCAGGTGCACAGGCCATTACCTTGATAGCTGGAAGCTAAGCACGTGCCACATGTACACAGTAATGTACTGATTCAGTCATTACACCAGAGCTATGGCTCTCAAACGGACAGAGCGCAGGTGTCACAGGGTTTCTGTGCAAGTGAAAATGCTTTGTACTAAACCTTTCGAGTAGTGTGGTTGAAAGACACAGACAAAGACAGGTTCACTAGTTGCTGGATGTTTGATTAGGCATGAAACTGCTCTTAAAATGTCCTAAATGCAAGATTTTGAAAAGCTTGAGATAATGCAGTACATTTTCTTACCGTTGAGGTGAGATGCTCCAATGCTTTCATTTGAAGAACTGGGTTACAAGCATCAGATGATTTCTCGGCATCTTCTTTATTGCTATAGAACAGCATAAAACACAGTTCAATCTCAATTTACCATGTTTGTTAATTATGACATGGTGCCATGTTAATGGGTCAATTACATAGCATTATTTTTATTTATTTTTTACTGAAAAATGTAATTTAAACATAAAGTGAGACAAATATACTTTTTATGATAAACTTGTTTTTAAAGATTTCTTGATTAAAATGATTTTGTTGACATATAGTCAAAAAGTTATACAACTACTGTTCTGAGATCATAATGGAGAAAAAAACTTAGTATAAGAATTCATCTCATCAAGTAGTTTTGTGCAATGTTTTATCATTATTTATTACAGAATATAAATATTGCATAGAAATATTTTACGTTTGTAAAGGTTATGTGGCGCGAACTTGATTTAATAAAAACTTTAACAAAAAAAGTAAACTTTTTGAATGTTTACTTTTATTCAACAGGGAGGATGCATTAAAAAAAAACATGGCATACAATTCATTTGATAAAGCTTACATTTTGAAAGCTTAATCGGGCCATGTTGAGGTGCAGACAGAGGGACCAAAAACATGTCTGATCTCACTAAAGATGGACATCCTGCCTAGACAAAGCCACTAGGACAGAACCTGACTGACTTTCCCAGCAGACAGGAAATGATGCAGATACATGACCTATAGCTCAACTTCCATTTGCGTTTATTGACCCCCTGCTTACAGTACGATGTACCAAAGTGCTAAAAGGTCATAGATCTGATTAAGTGAGGCCCTGCACAAATTATTTGCAGCTCATAAGAGGTAAAGCATGCAAGCCAGGCTAAACAGTAAAGACTTTTTATGGTCAGACCAGTATTTCAGACTTCAACTTGCCCTGACAATATTTTCTACAGAACATATTGGCAACAGAAAATAGATAAAATCTGAATATGTATCATAAACCTTAGATGCACAAACAAAACATGTCAGTGAACTGATGAGATGTGCTTTGACAGACTGTGAAAGGTCAAAAGCAGTAAGGCACCGCTCTGAACAGGTTGGGTATGTCTGCATTTCTGAAAGTGAGACAGACAGAGCCTGGAGCAAAAACATTTGTCTGGCATGCACTCGGATGAGTACTGTCACACAGACATCTGCTGGTGAAGGCTGGAACTGCAGCTGACGATACGGAAAGATACTGAATCATTTCCCTGCCACATTTGGCCTTAATCATCTACAAGCCCTGTCCAGATTACAGGTCATTGATTATATTATTAAAAATATGGTTTGCAGATTATGTCAAACTTGATTATGGGGATAATTCATCCAAAAATGAAAATTGTGTGAGTGCTGCAGTGATGACATTTTAAAGGTGCCCTAGAATGTTTTTTTTTAATTATTTTAAAATGTTTCCTGGGTTGCCCTTATAATGTTAGTATGATTTTTATATCAAAAATAGTCATAATTTAGAAATAAAAGGCATTTTTCCTAGCCTGATTTTAGCCTCTGCTTTGAACACTCTGATTGAAGGGGCGTGTCTGCTGTGTGTAAACAGCCTCTGCTGTGATTGGCTGACATGCTTGCATATGAAATAGCTATGTATTACATGTGAAACTCTCTCGAATAATTTTACTACAGCTATTATACGTTTTTACTATTACAGCCATCGAGATTAACGAATCGTGAGATGTTTTTGAAGTATTTAGATCTATTCCCATCACATAAAGTGTTGCTGTGATGAGTATTGAGCAAGCAGAGGAGCCTGTCGATTGCGAGGATGACGATATTATCATTGCAATGCAGTCTCTTTACTCTCTAATGCAGCAGACATGATGATGTAAATACAGTTAGAGCTTTGTTGTGCAGTGTAACATGCGTCATTGAATTCATAACGAGTTTGGCAAGTGTCCAGATAAACTCGCGCTGTGATTGTTCTTTGGTCGCTTTCTTTCTGTACATAATTCACAATTTAAATAAGGTTTTCTTTCATCCTACTAAAGAAAACGATGTGAAGTTGATTTTAATCACTGGCCTGACTTACTGATGCAAAAACGATTTTAAAGTGAAAGATTACCTGTCTGAACTTGAACAACAACACATCAAGCTTGATCCAGAGGCCAGCTCTTGGCAAGTTGAGGAAACAGTCGTCGGTGAAATGTTTGAAAATTTCCAGAGAAAATAAAATTAATCCATTGTTTCTTTTAAGAGGCTCGGACGAAGGAACTGAAAATATACTTTTGTATTATTCATGTGTACATCCGAACACTGAGAAACTGCCATGCTTTGGCTGCGCAGCTCTGTCTTGTCCGTCACTGAACATGGGCTGGCATATGCAAATGTTCAGGGGTCGTACATATTAATGATCCCGACTGTTGATCCCGACGCGATCAGCGCGCCAGGCGTGAATGATTTCAATGTTAAGTCAATGCAAAGATGCGTTACGTGCGTAAAAATTCCTGCGGCGCAGAATGAGGCATGGAGTGTGGCGCGGAAGATGCGAATACACCTTGTTCGCGCGAATGAGTGCGAATTGAGCGTCTGGCGCAATAAGCACGAATGATTTAGTTAGTGCCAATTGTGCATTCATGCGTTTGACACGAATTCGCGTCTGCCGCCCGAATCTGAACTTTGGCGTGAATTTGCGCCGCGTTAACCAATCAGGAGCCTAGCTGCTTGCTCAAGTGGTTAAATGTCTGGATGCTGCAATAAATTATTTTGTAATATGACTAAATGCATGGTGGGATTCTGCACAACAAAGCTATTTTATCCCTTAAAACATTATTTCTATATACGAGACATGTTCATTTTGTATTGAATGTTATTCATTCCATATCTAGATTATATGAAATAGTATTATGATGTAAAGACAATCAATATGTGCATACGTTCGTGTCTGGACGTGACGTGAGAGAGAAAAAAATTAGAGGACAGGTTAATAACTTTTGGAAGCTGGCTCTATTTATCATCAAAACAAAAATAAAATTTCAGCTAGATTAGGTGGATGAGGGTGAGGGTGATCCTCGCTCTCATGCGGGACAACAGGTCATCAAACTGGTCGCGGGACAGGTGGAAGTACCGCTGACAGCGGCCATCATCCAGCGCAGATCCTGGAGCGAGCAAATGGTGGAAACTAGCCAAACGGTTCGCCTCCGAAGGGTCCGGTGGACACAAATACGGCAACGATGATCGCCACGCCGCTTTTCTAGCTCTTCAGAGCAAATACAGTGCGGTGAATCTCTTGATGAATGGTCGATCAACATAAACAAAGATGGCCGTACAACGGGTTTCGGTTTTGACGCGCGTAAATTTCGCTTCAAACTTTTTATTTTACCCGCGTCATTTTCGCTCTTGACACACGAATTAACACAAAGTGGTCAAGCGTCAAACTGAGGCGCGTCAGGCGCGAATTTGAAGCGCTATTCGCGCCTGTGTAAACGGCACAGTAACAGTCGTATAGTGTGGAGATTTGCCTGTTTTTCAGGGGTGTTTTTCAAAACGAGATTTAAGTAAGAAGGAGAAAACAATGGTGTTTGAGACTGTATGTCATGTCCATGTACTGAACTCTTGTTATTTAACTATGCCAACATAAATTCAATTTCACATTATAGGGCACCTTTAAAGGTATTGGAGGTAGAAATTTTATAAAAAAAAAACTTTTCCAAATTTGTTTTAACTTTCTTTATATATCAATGAATGCATAATTAAAATGTAAGAACTCTGACAAAGAAAGTATAAAAATCGAGTGTCTGTAGACCTCTCACGACTGTTTTAAAGACAGCTCATTATTTCCATTCACTTCACCCCTCCCTTCCGAAGCCACGCCCCCAAAACACATGAACGCGCAACTCTGACAGCTGAGTGAGCTGAAGACGCATTATTTACCAGAGATGAGTGGAGAGGAAGGAGTGCAGTGAGTGCATGTAGTGACATCATGTCAGAATCACATGAAATAAAAAAATCAAACTTTATCATTATGAAGAAAAACACATAAGATGTATTTTAGTACTCACTATCAAGCTATTGAGAATGAGGAGTCACGTGCCGATTTGGGCGGGGTCTGAGCCGGTCGGCCATGATGGTTGGAGACGCTATCGTTTACCAGCGGCGACGCCTTTAGAATCCTATGTTAGAACCCCACAGAGATACGACTAAACATTCCAGAGCTCTTTAATTTTCGTGCATTTATTATTTTCGCGCATTTATTATTTTGGCAGGACAGAGACGGATCTAAGAATACGAAGAAAAAAGGAAGAAAGTAAAGCAATGCAAAAAGATAAGGCGAAAGAAAAGGGACCTTACAGGAACAAACTCACACTAAGCGCAAAACAGCTGTATTTGGAGAAGCAGCATCAAGATATTAGTTATTTTGCACTAATAACAGTATTATTATTTTATTATTATTACTTATGTTGTCCATGACACTTATATTGTCCAAATATACATATATTTCAGTTCTCAATAAATATTGCAATTTGTTTCAAACATTTATTTCAAAGAAATAAAAAAGTAATGAACAAGGCACTCAAACAACACTTTTGCGTATGTTCGTTAAGGCACAGCAAACAGTGAAAATCGTATACTAAAGGCATCAGCCAACCATACAATCCAGCGTCTCCTCGTCAGATACTCTCCCTGATGCTCTGTCCATTTCGATAACCTAAAAAATTGTATTCCATTGTTCCTATGTTTTCCATTTCGTGTGAGTTACTGGAGGAGTTTTTAACGCAGCAGTAACTTCCAGGCATGGTAAAACAGTGCGGAATTGTGAGAACCTCCTCTACTACTGAGCTATAAGCACACGAAAATAATACTGTTTTGCCGTGGGAATCCAACCAACATGGCGGAGGGAGGGGCTCTGTACAATGACGTCAACTCCTCATTCTCAATTGGTAAAGTTTAAAATATATATTTAATGATTTGCTAACGAGCTAGTTATCTATAAGGCAAAGCTAAAGAACAGGTTGCATGATGCACGTTTTTCCATTGCCATCATTTACACTGTGACGAAGATGAATTTCGTGTAAGATTCATAACATATATGGTGTTCGGCATGTAAGAGTTTCCATGATGAAAGCATTGTTGACTCTGATGAGGACAGTGGGGTTAATAGCATTTATGAGTCTTCCCCTACCATCTCCCCAGATGTAGATCTACATTTTGCTTGGTTTCGCTCGGACATTTAACAGCGTTTACATACACGCAGATACGCAGATAGCTCAAAAGGCGTATTATACTTGACTTGAAAGTGGCATGTGTGTTTACGCAAAAGACATGTCATGTTACCGCATCATCAGCTCGAGGACAGATCCGGGGTTGAGGGCGAAACAGATGAGGTTGTGCAAAAAGGGTCAGACGAAGTAGAGGCCGAGGACGGGGTGGTCGAAGTGCAGGGCAAGGAGCACTTCTTGGACAAGAGGACCTGCATCGAGTTTTGCATCTTCAAGCTCAAACAAGGGCATGTGAACAGGTGATCTGGACACGCGCAAGTGGGCAGGTCCTGTGTGGCAAAAGGGTGGTTGCCATGGTTGCGAGAGAATGACAGTCAAGCCAATCCTTTGTTTCGTCCCGGTAGGAAATAATGAGCTGTTTATTGCAGATTCACTCGATTTTTATACTCTTTTTTTCAGAGTACTTACATTTTAATTATGCATTTATATAAATAGAAAGTTTAAACAAATTTGGAAAAAAGTTTTTATAATATTCTTACCTACACAACCTTTAATTCAAAGAAAATCATATAAACCCAACAACTGTCCATTTTAACAAGGTTAAACGACGTCTGTCGTTAAGACAAACGTCAGCTTCTGGAAGTAAAAAAAATATTTTCATTGATAACTTAGAAACCTTTTTAGATAGCCCTACTGTGAGCTACGAGGTTGTTAATCGATGGTATATGCTTATGTTAAAGCTGTTAGTCCGCATTATTTCAACATACTTTTTAAAGGGATACTACACTATTTTTGGAAATAGGCTTATTTTACCACTACAGTTAAACATGTGAGTTTTACCGTTTCCAAATGCATTCAGCCGATTTTCTGATATTTAGAAGAATATCAGTAACTAGACAGTTTCTGATCTTATTGACTTCCATAGTAGGAAAAAATATATACTATGGAAGTCAATTAGACCAGTCTGGTTACTGATATTCTTCTAAAAAGCAGAAAATCGGCTGAATGGAATCGCAAACGGTAAAACTCAACTGTTTAACTCTGGGGGAGTTGTAAAATGAGCCTATTTCCAAAAAAAGTAGAGTCTCCCTTTAAATTCAGAATATTGCTCAATCCAGACCCTCACTTGAGATCCACTGAGAGAGAAAGCCTCCATCACAATAACCTTTTGGATCCCAAGCCAAGAAAAACAACCCAAGGGGTAAATGGTCACAACTTCTATAGTAATTAAAAGCCTCTTTTATATACATTTAGCTCTGCTTAGGTAATCAGTAAAGGTTGTTTACGGCTCCAGGCACGTTTTGTTAGCACTGGATAGTAAATTAAACGCAATTAAGCTGTACAATCATGAGGTACAAGATATTTAATGACCTTTGACCTAAGAAAAAACACTATCATTAAGCTTTAATGTGTAACCGTATGCTCACCGCCTGTGGGTTCCACTGCGAGGCTGCACGTATGGGACCAGCTCTAGCAGTAGATGTACTGCACTCGGCCACTTGACCTGATTTCGGAAATCACAGCTCTGGGCTTCACATTCCTCAAAGGTGAACTGGTACAGACAGCTGGAGTCCTCAAATACATTGTTCTGCTCCACTGGACACAACAGGGTTAAACACCTGACATGAATCAGTCTAGACAAAGCTTATGTAAACGGTATTTTCTCAGTCAGAGACAGGGAGCCGGGATGTGCTGCAGATCATTCAGTCAATAAATCATCCAAACTCTACAATCTGATCATTCACAGTATCTGTTTTAATCTCGTGTGTGTACCTGAAAGCAGCATGCCCAAGTCCAGGAGAATGTTCCAGATTTTGGAAGCTATTGCCCTGTTCTGGATAAACTCACAACGATCCATCAGCCATTCCACGAGCTCCTGACCTGTACATGTCCTCCTGAGAATATGCCAGATGAGAACAGGAAAAAGAAGAAAGTGTTACAGGAAATGACAGCCATGATTTTATTAACCAAAATAAAACAATTGCTTTCATTAAACAATACCATTGGGTGATATTTTGATGATTTTTTTAAAAGGAAATACGACGATTCATGAATTAGTTACACACGTTTTGCTCATTTTGAATTGCAGAAGGATTGTTAAAATTATTGTTAATGTGACTTGGTAAATAAGTTGAATAGAAACTCTCATTTCAAATCAAGTTTACTGGCAAAATTTACAGACTTTCAGCTGTTTGCAATGAACAAATCAAACAAAAGTGATTGAGGCTGTGTTTACACGGAAATGATTCTGAAGAGAAAACGCAAATGTGGCGTTGCGTTATCACTTTTTATTCTGTGTTATACGAGAGTTTTGGGTGGGAAATCCATGTGCATATGATGACTCAAAAGTGTGTGAAATAATTAAATGTAGTATGCACTCCAGGCGGCTAGGACTGCATACTGACAACAAGACTTTCTATGGGCAACAGACAACGAGACTTTCTATGGGGTTCAAATCAGATGACCGTGATGTCACTCTAGAATCTTCCAGAACTTCTTTTGAAACCAAGCCTTGGTGGAATTTGAGGTATCCTTGGGATCATTGTCCAGTTAGAAGGTTTGATGACGGCTAAGCTTCAGCTAACTCACTGACTGCATTACGTTTTCTCCAAGGATTCTGACACTTTAATAAATCCATCCTGCCTTCCACACACTGCAGGTTTCCAGTGACAGAGGATGCAAAGCAGCCCCAGAGCATAACGCAGCCCCACGATGCTTTGTGTAGGCAGTGTTTTTTCAGCATGTGCTTCATTCTTCTTCCTCCGCTGATCCATAGGGCCGAAAAGTTTCAGTTTTTTTTTCATTGCTCCACAGCTTATTTATATGATTTTGAGCAAATTGGAGCCAACTTTTGTTTAATTTGTTTAGACAAACAGCTGAAAGTCTGTACATTTTGCCCAGAAAAAAAAAACATGCCCCGAAACAATCCCTTCATATTAAAGCTCCAATATGTAACTTTCAGTGGGGAACAAGGGGGCGCCGTTTCCAACAATAACAAAGGCAAATGTATATGACGCAGTAACGAGCTGAATGATGGGACTTGCTGTCAAGCTGATGGATCTAATAACGTTTAAGGATTAGTGAAAAAACACTCATGTTTTTTAACATTATAGTGGTATGAAGCAGGTCGCGATTGCTAATAAGATACATATATCACACGCGAGTCCCGCGGATATAAAGGAATAAGGAAATTTCATCCTACTGAACTACACGCAAGTGCTGGATTACTCACACAGGTCAGTTTATTAGATGAATTAATCTTGTGAGGGAAACGCAGCGCTGTTCCACTTGGAATAATGCTACACTATCACACTAAACAGCATTTAAATGTGTGTTGAAAGTCATAATGTTATTCTACGTGTTACTGTAGTTGGTTTGCTATACGAACTAGCAGCTAGATCAACATAAGAATAACATACTGACCATATTCGAACATTTCATCATGTCAAGCTAACGTTATAACATTGATTTGTTTTATAATTTTGCTCACCTGTCCAATGAAGCTGTAATGTCATGACTCGTGAAGTTCTGTCAAGTCCAAATTAGTCACGGACGCTACGTAGCTCTCTGTCGAGTGGAAGTCAGTCTCGGACGCTAGCTTTCGGCATCTCAAAAACATCATGCTGATATTGATCCTCATTCTAGTCTGCTTGCCATGGTCTGTGTTTGAACAAAACAAGAACTGGGTGCCGCTAGATGTTACTCACTATGCAGTTGTCCGCGTCTGTCGCCATGTTTACGTCATGGCTATGGCAATACGAGCGGAAACGAGGATAGCCGAGAATAGCCGAGGAAAGCGCGGATATTGCGTCATTTACAGGCGACATTTTTTTCCGGGACGGACACTTTTAAAATTGGAATTTCTCTGAAATAAAAGAACTTTGGAGACTTTGGGGATATTGTTAGTACACAAAAATCCTTACAAAACCTTACATATTGGAGCTTTAAGGGCCTATTCACACTAAGAATGATAACTTTACTTATCATTGAAACTTTGAAAGGGAATTTATGTAGACAGCAGTACACATACATGTACAGCAACATACCACACATTACAATAAATCATTCAAAAAGATGATGGCTGCAGGAATAAAATAATTAATTATATCTATTTGATTTACACAAGGGGAATTTAAATCTCCAGCACAAGGGAAGCATTTGCATGATATCAGAAAGGAATGCCTGGCCGCCCCTCAGACGCCTTTTGTTTATAAATTTGTAATATTCCTTAAAAGGATAGTTCACCCATAAATCATTATTTTGTCATTACTTACCCTCAAGTTGTTCCAAACCAGTATGAGTTTCTTTCTTCAGTTGAACTCAAAAGAAGATATTAATGGTGAACAGTTGACGGCACTCATTGACTCCCATTGTAAGAAAAAAAAAAACTACAGTATGACACAATTTTAATTTTTGGGTGAACAATCCATTTAAGGGCGTTTTCACATCTGAAAGTCTGCACCAAGGTCCGAACCAAAGTTCACGTTTTGAGACATTTTATACTTTCAGAAAGCTTTGGTTTGGTTTCACACTGCAATTATGCGGGCGCACTAAACGTGACATACTTGCGTCCTGTCGTCATCATCTATGTGGGCTGCATCTTCAATTCGGCGGGTAACTTTGACAACATGAACGCGCAAACGCAAATCGTTGCAACTATATTGTTATTTTTATGGCATAATTACCTGCAGCACCAATGATACACAAGGCTAGGTCAAATTCACCAAATGAACATCCTCGTCGTGCGAACATTTGCATTTTTGTGCATTTTTCCAAGCTGACTTCTTATTATGTCATCAGACCATAACCTTAAATTAAAAACCTCGTCTCCTCCTCTCCCCATGTGCTACCACGGATAATTTTTCCTGCCACCTTCTGTTTTTTCGGCTATGCGGGAACCACCAGAACTTCCTGTAAAAGGTCAGAAATTCCAAACCATGCAGAATGCTTTGACACTAGAAACAAACCAAAACTTTATTCAGTTTGATCCAGACCGAGACTACCTCTTTTCGTCGG
Organism: Hybognathus amarus; assembly: GCA_030378365.1. NCBI lineage: Eukaryota > Metazoa > Chordata > Actinopteri > Cypriniformes > Leuciscidae > Hybognathus > Hybognathus amarus. The sequence continues at coordinate 105,616 of JAQIUQ010002052.1, forward strand.
ACCAAATTTCATCTGTTTGGTCCGGACCGTGGTCCAGGGTAGGTTTCACACCTGTAATTTTGATTCGGACCAAACTGAAAAGTCCAAAAGTCCGGACCAAACAAGGTAGGTGTGAAAGGGCCCTAAGTCAGTACCCACTATCTTACAACATATTTTAACTGCTTATAATAATACTACACTAATCTATATTCCTTACATTGAAGTTACTATGAAGATAATGAACTACATTTTCACCCCCACACCAAAAGATGAGAAAGTTCTATTTATTATAAACGGCATGTAGATATGTCATCTTCTGCTTTAAATGTTCAAACGCTTTAAAGTCGGTTGAATTCTGATTGGCTGCCAATGTTTTTTTTCCAACAGCTGGAAAAACGTATTGAAAGTGATTCCAACAATATATTTAATCTATACCTGTGGATGTGGTGTGGAGTGGACTATTTTGTTATATAATTAGATTATTAAAACTTCATAGTCATGATGCTTGGTTTGAACGGCCCTTAAGGCTAACTGGCAAACACACAACATTGCAATGGAACTTACCTGATGATTCTTGCCAGTTTAATATGTGCTTTCCAGTTATCCTGGCAATTGGATAAGAAAGCATTCCTCAATGCTCGGCCGGCACATGGCACATTATTCACGCAAGCCTTCACAACACATAGAGAACATTCTTAATCAAGATAAAGCGAAAGATTTAAAATTGTCAGTACAGAAACAGGATGAGATGGTCAGAATTTAACAAAATATAAAACATATTTGCCTGCATGGCCTCAAAATTTAGAACATAAACTGTGTATCAATCTACACTACATAGTCCAGGTGATGTGCAAAATTTTAGGTGATATGTTCATTTTCTAATATGTTTCTCAAGATGTACTCATCTTAACACTTGCATAACCTAAAACAAGTGCTGACAACATCCCCAACCTCTCCATCAAGAGAATTACAATTGACACTATTAAACAACCAGATTTTCAAGTCATTGAAGGACTGAGGGTATTGACGGGAGATAAATACCTGATTTACCTTGTGTCTAGTCTGTCCGGAATTTGAACAGCGGATGGACACGGGTGGCTGCTTCTGAGATATAATCTAGCATAGAGAGAAAGAGGTTAAACATCTGAAAAACAATACAGCTTTGTGTCCTGAGACAATGCACTTTTCAGCTGTTTCTTATCTTAAAACAGAAGCTATGACGATTACATGAAATATTAATTCATTACAGACAGCATATCTAGCTTTTCCAATTATACCAAAACAAAACATCACTTTGTTAAAGGGCCAGAGTGGTTGCATCCACCTAGGTTAGAACATGTACAGATTACAAAAAAAAATCACCATATAGGCAATACAAGCTTTGTTACATTGTCAAAACAGGGTGCTGTGCCTCAAAAGAAACCAGCGTTAATGGAGCATTTCACCCATTTCAACATTAATCTTTATTGAAAGTGGATCATATGTAGTCGAATTGTAAAAGAATTTTTGAATTTGGTGCCCTCTTGACAAAGAAAAGACTGAGGGGCGCATTTGTATGTAAGACAACAACTCCCACAATGCACCACATAGCACAGCTCCGCAAGCCACACCCACTAAACCGGAACAGCGAAAACAGAGAAATCACTCTTCTGTCTACAAGGCTAACGTTAGCTGTCACCAGAGTTTGAAATTCATTTCACACAAAATTTCTAGTTAGTTGGCTGTGGCGAGCAGGAAGATCGAGGGCGAGGGACGTAAGAGGACGGCGCGAGGGCCGGTGGCGTGAGTGATAATAAAAGAGACCTGTGAGGCGCACGCGGTCTCGCGTCTCTCACGGAGGAGCGAAAGCATAAAATGAGCGACGACGGCAGATGAAGAGAGAAACAGGCCTGATTTTATGATGTGTTTTGTTTCTGTTTTGTGTAAAGTTACAGCAGTCGTCAATCAGGGGCTGCTGGCTTATACTTTCATTTTGTATTTGTCCATTTTACTATTAAAATGTTTAAATGTTCACCAGTTCTCACCTCCTTCTTCCCAGAACAACAAACCCTGCTAACGTTACATTGGCAAACTCATTAGTGAATTACTCCTCGTTTGTATTTGTTTCTATATGGTGAATTACGGCATGATACCGGGATGTTCAGTCAGACGAAACTAGGATGGTTCACATCACAACACAAACGTCCGTGTGCTCGTCTGATTCAGAGATTTCGTTCAGGAGAAACTGCCATCATTGAAATTCTCTGCAGCGGACGGACTCTATCTGTGTCCGTAGTTCACACCGAGAGCACATGCACCAGCAGTCCGCCTCAGCTCGAGCCAGGTGCCGGCTCCTCGAGCCGCAACAGGCAGCCGCCTCCGGTTCCTCCATCAGCCTCAGCTGCTCTTCACTATATTGTGGCTCGTAAAGATAGCCACGAACATCGGATTTGAGCAGCATAATTACAAAATCCTCTTCTTCCATTTCATGTTTAGTTTCTTCCGTCATTATCATACCACCTATCTTTACAGCGCTTGTTTAGCTTAGCTTCCAAACAAAATGGCGGATATTGATTCAGTATCTGCAAGTGAAGATCCCACCCACTGATCTGTAATAGTGGGTCCCACACTCTTGAATAATAATGAGCTAATGCTTGTAGTTTCTCCACTTTTTAATGAAATGTGACTTCCTGCTCATTATGATGCAAAATGAAGATTTTTACGTCTTAATAAGCAGGAAGTAAAACACTTAAATCCTTATTTCTCCCATCTCAGGGGAAAATAAGGGAATAAACCATGACCATTCAAAAATATGACTGGGTTTCTAAAGATACAAAGCTTAGTGCAAATGGGTGAAATGTCCCTTTAAACAAAGTGACGCAGCCTGATTGTCCATTACTTAATGTGTATTTTAGCTAATAGACTCATGAGGGATGTTGAGGAAACACACAGTGAAGTCATTTTTGTAGTCAGTGTAAACAGCAGCTCTTAACCCCCATGTATAGAATTTGTGTTGAAGAAACCATAAAAAGATAGGTGCCATTCATTAATACTATACAAAACATAATGAAGGGATTAGCAAAACATAAAAAATGAAAGTTCTCTTTGAATAAAATACTCAATAAAATTTTGATGAAAAGTATTTTCCTGTGGTCTAAAATAGACAAATGTAATATATAAATGTATACAAAATGCTGCATTACATAGTATTCAGGTAGTTTAAGTTATATTTAAAGTAAAAACAACTGTACAATACTTCTTTTTGTACAGTCCCTCATTATAATTATTAAACATTCAGTTTTAAGAGCCTAGATTAATTGATCAAAAAAAAAAATATTTCTGTGTGCGTATTCCACACACACACACACACACACACACAAAGCTCCACAACAGGTTTCACCTTTGATAATAATAAGAAATGTGTTGAGCAGTAAATCAGAATAGAATGATTTCTAAATGATCATTTGACAGTTAATATCAAACCCCAAATGAAGTGTGTATACTGTATACATTATATAGATAGATAGATAGATAGATAGATAGATAGATAGATAGATAGATAGATAGATAGATAGATAGATAGATAGATAGATAGATATATGATATATGATATATGATATATGATATATGATAGATACAGATAGATAGATAGATAGATAGATAGATAGATAGATAGATAGATAGATAGATAGATAGATAGATAGATAGATAGATGAGATAGATAGATAGATAGATAGATAGATATTAGTTATTATTACATGTACACACAAACAACAAATTATATTTGTCATCTAAGTTTTTGAGTCACAGTGTACTCAATTATAATATTAAATTATTATAACTATACATAATTTAAATGTTTTCTTGCTTTAACCATATCTTACAAACATTCACCTTATTATATTTAAGGTTTAAAATCCCACCCAACAGGTTTCCCTTCAACCACTCTCATATTACAGCCTGGCCAATGCAATGAATTAGTTTCAGCTGTTCTCAAAGTCACTATTGTAAGCAATATGCAAAACAGTCTTTAAACAAATTTTACACGTTAATGCTCTGGCACTAGTACAGTGTATAAAAGTCAGTTTTAAAATACACTTACAGCTTCCAGGTTCTTCCTAAACTGAGAGTCATTCCTCAGTAAAAGTGGATCAGTTCTGCTGCTCCTGTGATCTTCAAGAACTTTACTTATGAGACCCTTAACAGGCGGACTCTCATCCACCACGTCCATGTCCAGGACAAGTCAGCACAGGTTGGAGGACAAAAGCTCGGACTCCTACATAGAAATCAATGACGGATGTTTAATAACGGGTGCTCAAATGAAATCAATACTCGTCTAAAACCAGTAAAAGCGCATTACATGTTTACAGACTCCATACATCGTGACAATGGCAGACACGTGAGTCAACATAGGTGCGGGGTTGAAAAAGGTATGTCACGTGACTTGAGTGGGCTGTACCTATGATGAGATCACTGATACTGATACACACACGAGCTACAATTTAAAAAAAAACTTACCAATATCCTGTCCCATTTAAAGAATTTAACTCTTATAAAAGCTATTCCAAGTGGTTTAATAAATCTGATGAATGCTTCCCTAACCCCGAGTCATGTTCTAAAAAAAACTAAATTTACATTTGGGAGGTGTTTCGAATTTAAGCAAAGATTGTAATAAAAATGTATTCGTCAACTCCCTCACTCTAGAAATGTATTTACTCCAAAAGGAAAATTATTTTGGAGTTTTATAATTGATATTCAATGGAGGAAAACATGTAATTGTAATGCACTGTTATCAAAAAACTGTGCTATAGCTGATTTATGTTCCTTCTGTATTACTGAAATTGAAGACATCTGTCTTTTTTTCTTCTTTTTTTTTTTTTTTTGAGTTTCATACATTTCTGGGAATGATTTGGGATCTTATTGGTTTTTTTTTTCTAAAGTGAATGGTAGTCTTTGCATGAACGATATCATTTTTTATGTCCAAACAAATCCTTATAATCAGTTAACTTCTTCATACTTGTGGCAAAGATTTCTTCTAAAAATGACATTTATGATTTATTTAATGATATTTAATCAAATCTCTTAGAAAAATGTATAATAGAAAATGTTTTTTTTTTCTGAAGAAATATGATGAGATCTTTCATGTACCATGACTTTTTTTTCTCTCTCTCTCACTCTCTTTCCCTTTTTATTCTGTTTGTGCAAGAACAAACCTACTTGTTCAAAATATACATTGTTGGAAATGATATGCAGGCGCATGTTTGCACTATTGTTAAACAATAACTGAATAAAAATAAATAAATAAATAAATAAATAAATACTAAAAAAATGATCTACTGTAAGCATCGTCACATGAAGTACTAGGTACTTTGATAGCCATCATCACTGTCATTACACCTGCAGTCATTGCTTATTTACGGTGTGAAACGTAAAATATGTGTATTCTACATTATTTCTGTCTGTATTCGACTTGAAAACAAATAATAAATGACATTTAAATGACAATGGGTTTATTAATCGATCAGAGATGGAAATAAATGGTCGCTTTTGTGCCCATATGCGCAGCATTAGTACGTTCTCCGAGCGCGACCATATATGGGCCTACGACAGTTCTTAATTGTGACATCATTTAGAAGCTTGAAGGTGAGATCGAGTCGACTTGTCTTGCAACTCTCGTTTTGATCAATCTGCAGCAGCTAAATTACGATAGCGATGGGTCAACGTAGCTCTCGTTGCGAAGAGGAAAAAGACTCTGGAAATGTGCATTTCCATGGGTCACCGCCGAAGTCTTTCACCAGTTTGGTGGAAGCCCACCCACATTCAGTTGGTGTTGGAGAAGAGACCGTGAGTGTGGGGAGGAAGAAAACGAGGAAGGAGGACCCCTCTAAAAAGAAAAAGAGGTTCAGGTTGTGGAGGTGGACCTGTTGTTGGGGAGCTGGACAAAAATACAGCAGGAAGACCAGCTCAACTCGGTGTGAGGGAAAGGCTCAAGACACTGATGCTGAAGCTGGAAGAATTCCTGATGGTAAGTAATTGTAAAAAACTGCCCTAATAACGTTAGAAAGTCATGAAAAAAAGATTATTAAACAATTAGTTATTTGTTTTATTAATTTTATTTTATAAATTAAAATTGTTTTTATTATTTTAAAAATAAATTTGTTTATCGAGTATCATAGCAACGCTCAAACTTCCCGCTGGAATTCATGCTTTGCACGTGACGTTACAAGTCAGGTTCGTCGGAGCAAAATGGCGGTGTAGCTACCTTCTTTTAATGAATTACACGAAAATACAGCAAGGTTTTGTTAACTCTGCTAATAAAAAAATGCAGAACAAAGAATGCGCATCAGGTGTATTTTTTTATTAGCTTATGAAGCCAATGTAAACTCTATCATTATAATTTTATGTTACAATGATATCATATTTTGTGCAGAGAGGCGAGCTTGCTTTATAAATGAAAAAGCCTTACAATGTCAATGAGTAAACATTGAAATTCAATTAAAATTTACCGTCAACAGACGTTGAATGAACGTTTCTCACTGACACGCCCCAACTTGTACAGATCGGGGCTTAAAGAAAATCCCGAGCTCCCCACTGGTATTTACGACATTGTGGTCTATACGAGATGACTTGAACGCAGCAAACATGCCTTAGGAGTATGAAAATATTCTTATTGCAAAATAGCTTTCAAATAATATATAATTTGTCAAGATTAGTTTAGGTTTAGTATAGACCAGGGGTAATCAAGTTCAGATGCCAAGGGGGCCACATTTAAACCACATAAAATGTGAAGGGCCACAAATACAAATTGCATTGTAAGACTTTATTTATGACAATATTTACAGTTTTTACTTATTTAGAAATGCAGTTAATTACCTGTCTTGCTAGGTACAGTATTTTTGCTAGTCCTATTTAAAGTAAGCTAATACTGAACGTGGAAATAAAAAATCTGGAACAACAAAGTGGATTAACAGTTTTCTAGCCGTATTAATGCAACAAAACATAAATTAAGAAAGTTCATACTTATACATTAAAAACTTCTCCCTGCAAGTTAAGTCTTGCTAGTCTTTGTCCAATTTAAAGTAGTCTTTGTCCAATTTAAAGTAATACTGGAACATGAAAAAATAAAAATAATGACATTTAAATGACATGTTTTATACTCTGGGTGGCTTTTAAAAAAAGTTTTTTCAAATTAACTCCAAGGAACACCAATGTCACAAAATGTGTACAGGACTCTGAAAACATATTAGCAGGTTAATTTTATGTTTACAGAGTTGTCCCCACTAAATTAGGAAAAGTCATTAAATCTGAAGCAAAAAATAAAAATAAAATTATGTTTTTACAGATGTTAAACATTGAATGGGGTCAAATTAACCCCAAGGATAATAGGAGGGTTAAAAACAAGACAGATATTGTGCTCGATGACGCGTGCGACGCGCACAGCGATTTTGTCATTAGTCATTTTGTAACCGGCACACTTTTGGAAACAATGTGGCACGGATGTACCTAATACAAATAAAACATCTCCAGTTAACTTGCAGAGCATTAATTTAGTTCGCTCTTAAGTAAGAGATTCATTCCTCTGTTTAGCCCATATAAGTCCCATTAAACATTCCACACACATTTTTTTATGAATTGTCTTTTGACTTCCGGTCTGGATTAGCGATCTTGCATTAATGAACTGCTCGTAAAAAATTTCCCGGTCGAACATTTGTTAAGACATCTGCTTTACAATGCTTATGATAAACATTACAATGCTCATGATAACTTTTGTTAACTCTACAATAAGTAAATCCACTTCACCAGCTAATTACTCCTCGGCAGCGATGCCATAGAAAAATACAGAGACCGCAAAAGCGGAAGTTTAAAGACAATATTCTAAAGATGATGGCGCCCTCGTTTCTCTGGTGCATAAGGTCTATAGTATATTACTGTTTTAAAAATGTAATGGATTTTGGCCCACCGATGGGCTCGTGACACTTGCGAATCTAAAAGGCTCCAAAAAATAAAATAATAATTAACTAATATGCTGACTATGGAATTAATAATTCATTTTATTTGATTTTAACATCTTTCCTCTCTTTAGTTCAGAGTTTTCTACATCAAGTCATCTGTAGTGTAGAGAATCAAGATCATCAGGAACCTTCAACCAGTGATCCTGAAATCCTTCAAGCAGCAGAAGATCACCTTGCTGTTCACCCTGATGCTGATGTCCTCCAATCTCCAGTATGCTGCTACGATGTCTCTCAGACTTCAGTAGACACTGCATCAAACTGGAGTGCTGACATCGCCCAGACTCCAGTCCGTCACACCGTGTCCAACTGGAGCATCGATGCCGGCCTGATCTTGACCGCATCGAACTGTTGTGATGATGTCGCCCAGACTCTAGTTCGCACCACGTCTGACTGGAGCTTTGATGCCTGCCTGACTCCAGCATGCACCACGTCAGACTGTAGGATTGACTTCGCCCAGACTCCAGCACGAACAGAGTCAGACTGGAGTGCTGACATCTCCCAGACTCCAGCACGCACCGTGTCAGACTGGAGCATCGGTGTTGGCCAAACACCTAGTTAGTCCCACAGAGGGTCTTGTTTCTCCTCTGATAAGACAACTGGAGAATAATGAAAAGAGTACTGTGGGTAAGTTTACTGCCACAATAATACAATACGCACACACACAAACACACACACATTTTATACTAGATCAATCAATTTTAATATCACTTAATTATTTAAACAAGAATTTGGAAATATGCTGTTTAAAAAGTTGTCTGATCATATAAAGCATCACCCTGCTGGACACTGCACCAGTGCATGATATTTAATGAAAAACTAATCTTTTTATCTTTTTAACAGTCATCAATTCCCACCACTATGTGATCGGTGACAAGCTGGGTGAAGGGGCCTTTGGATCTGTCTATGAGGGAATTCGACTTCTGGATGACTTTAAGGTTCCTTTTTTACTTACAATATCTAGCTAGCAGATTGATCATCTGGATTTGATTAATATTACCTGAAGATTTATATTATTTGTAAATCATTTTTCAACAAATCTCAATTTATTGTTTTGTTTTATTAGGTGGCGGTGAAAATTGTCACAAAGACTGAGGAAGTCGAATACATCAGTATTGTAAGTAGGCTGTGCTCTCTGTTTTTCTCTGTTGTCTTTTCAATTTAACCCTTTAAGTGCCCCCACCCCTCCTTTTATAGACATGAAAATGCACATTCCAAACTCAAATAGTTGTAATTCAAGAATGCTTTTGAATATAGATCTATAATTGGTTTTGTTATAAAGACATTAGGCAGATTTTTGTAGAAGTGAAATAAATTAAGAAAGTGAAACAGAAAAAAGTTATAGAAGTTTGAGTTTATGAAAATGACCTGGCTAATTAGGGAAACCACATCCTTCTAACCAAAATGAAAATTGTATTTCCTCTAGCCATGTCATTCCAAGCCCCTCCCACTAGAGGTTGCACTAAACATCCTTGCCAACAGAGGCCCCAGTGTTCCGGAAATAATCCAGCTACTGGATTGGGAGGACCAGAACGACTATTATATTATGGTGCTGGAGCGGCCCACACCCTGCGAGGACCTGTTTGGTTTCGCGGAACGCCACGGAGGCAGCATTGATGAAGGTTTAGCTTGTGTCGTCATGCGGCAGGCAACACAAGCTGCATACATGTGCTGCCTCCGTGGTGTTTTACACCGCGATATCAAACTGGAAAATCTGTTAATCAATACGAAGACCCATGAAGTCAAGCTAATTGACTTTGGGTGTGGGGACCTCCTTAAGAAATCAGCCTACAATATATTCACTGGTATGTATTTTCCCTATAAATACTTATAATATACACATCACCAAATGCAAATGGATGCCTAAAAAAATTGCTGTGGTAATGCAAATCTCTTTCCTCCAGGCACTGATCAATACTGTCCCCGGAATATGAGGAGAAGGGCGAGTACCATGGGAAGCCAGCGACTGTCTGGTCGCTTGGTGTACTACTATTTGCATTGGTGTGCGGGGACTATCCCAACTCTGATGACCTGCGTATGATTAATGCAAACAACTATTCAAAAGCTGGCTTGTCAGAAGGTGAACTTTTAATCTCAATGAAGAAAGCAAATTGTAATTATAAATTATACAAAACAAAACCAAACTTCATGACAGGAAAAAACAAAAAACAGCAGTGAGATACTAAAGAATAACATGATTAAAGAGCAGGATTGAAGATCAAGGTAATAATCAATATTTCTTTATATCTTTTTCACAGAATGCTGCCATTTGATTAGGTGTTGTCTCCAGCGAGAGCCAGAGCAGCGACTTCGATTCAGCGAATTCTTCACCACGACTGGTTCAAGGTACTGTACTAAGCTTACATTTGTTTTGTTAGTTTATATAAGAGTTTATATAAGACTATGAACATGAGCTTAGAGAATGTTATGATTTCTTCTGATTCACTTCTGAAAATCTGATTACTGTTTTTCTTTTATGTCACAGATTTGGACAACACCATCAGACAACTTCATCCAGACTCCAGCACGAACAGCGGGACTGGAGTGCTGACATCTCCCACATTCCAATTTATCCATTGTTGTTTTAGGGCTTGTGAAATTTCTTCTTCCCAGCCATATTTCCTTCTGCACAACTCTTGTAAAATGTGCTTGGCTGGAAGAAGAACTGGCACAAGGTACCCTAAGGGATCATACACTGAACTAACGACTGATAAAATCCCTCGTCGTGTTTGCATCCGTTCTTTGCAGTTTAAATGAAACTTAAATGAACTTAAACTTAAATTAAATGAAATGTTGTCATTTTCCATACACCAATGCAGCCCTAGTGCCCTTTCCACTGGGAGTTGATCTATGTTCAAATTGAGTTCACTCACATTTTTAGAGTGTTCCTTCTCAGGAATTGTTTGAAGGACTTTGCGACTGTTACTGATCCATTGTGTAAGGTGAAAGCCTCCTTTTGGCAGTGTCACTTTCTGAGCTTTGAATGGCAGTTTTAAACTGTAATGTCCGTCTTTTAAGTTTACAGATAGTTCCATTATTTCAATTAATCTTGCCTCCTGTCTTGACATTTCTTCTCTGTCGTCAGCGATTTTTTCATTGAATTTACTTTGATACTGCTTCTCCAATAGCAGCTGAAGTGATGCTTTGCAATCCTTTTTGAAGCCATTGACCACCCACCCCAATAGGGTTTTAACAGCAAAAGGACCCTCACCTTGACTATTCACAATTTTCCATGGTTCCAGCAACTTTGAAGCATTAGTCCCTATTAATGACACCACTTAAGCATCAATTTCAGGGATTTCAATATGCTCAAAGTAAGGCCACGGTGTAAGAAAAGCATAGGTCTGAATTGTTGTACAGATACATCTTCTGATGCACCAGGGCACATCATCAGTGATGTATCCTGAGGTCATTGGGTGTTTTCGGGTCTCTCGAACATCAGACACCCTCACTCAGGCGACCCAGCGGAGGTTGATCAAGCCTCAGCTTGTGCCCTGGCAGCTCAACCACGGTTCCGCTCTCTTAATCCAGAGCCACCTAGAGGCTTTCTCCGCTGCCTCTGTGTGGCTACAGATGGCGCTTCTCCTCCTTTCGCCTGTGATGCCGAGTGCAGTATATGCCCTGCAGAGGGACTGTCCACCAAAGCCTCTGCATCTTACCTCTACAGGGAAGCACCTTGCCTTCCAGCCTTGTTCGTGGCAGTTGCTGACTAAGTCCTGATATTTCTCCTTTTTCCGCTCAAAGGCCTCCTCCATTCGCTCCTCCCATGGCACGGTGAGCTCCAGCATGACAACATTTTTGGTAGCATCAGATACCAGGATGATATCATGTCTGAGTGAGGTCTAAACTACATGCTGGGAGAACTTAAGCTGCTTGCCCAGGTCTACTGACAGCTGACAGTCCTGTGCTGTTTGGAGAAGTCCCGATGTTCCTTTCTTTGTTGCTGGCTTTTCTCCAGCTCTAGTGAAGCTGATGGTTTGCTTCCTAGGTCAGGAATTTTGGAAGATGGAAACAGCACTAGAGATGCTCTCTGCAATACTCTTGAGCACCTGATCATGACGCCAGCGGTATCAGCCTTCCCCCAGAGCTTTTGGGCAATAACTCAATACATGCTCAAGGGTCCCCTTGTTCTTCTGGCAGAGGGGGCATGCCGGTGATTCGGCCAAGCCCCAGCAGTGCAGGTTAGATGGGCTGGGAAGTACATCATATACCGCCTGGACCAGGAACTTGATGCGGTGTGGTTCTGCCCTCCACAGGTCAGCCCACGAGATCTTCCTCCCCACAACTTGCTCCCATCTAGTCCATGCGCCTTGCTGTCTCATCCCAACTGTTCTGCTGTTCCTCTCCTCCTCCACAGCTGCTCTGACTTCCTTCTGAACCAGTTGCTGCCGCTCCTTCGCCCATGCTTTGTCATAAAGGGGGGCTGCAACGGCTCCTAGTCCCGCCCTTCCTCTGACCACAGTTCTCACAAGGACTCCATGGCGCAAACAGGACTCTGCCTGCTCCACAGCCACCTCTGCTCTCCATTTCCTGCCAGTCTTGACTACCACCCCTGCCCCAGCAACTTTTGGGTCCGTTGATTCTCGGAACTGCAGCACCTCTCTTGCATGCAAAACCTTAAACTCCTCCTCAATAGATTTCAGAGGTAGTGTCAGTTTGCAACTGTTACCACAGAGTGCAATGTTGCTTAAGCTCCGTGGTAGACCTAACCATCTCCTCAGATAGCTGCTGACTCTCCGCTCCATGTCTGTAATTGTGGAGAGTCGGGAATTCATAGAGAAGCAGTGGCCACAGTATCCTAGGCAGAATCCCGTGCTGATAGATCCTTGCCTTGAATTTGCCGGGTAGGCCTGTTCTGTCGACGCTCTTCAGCCATTTCTCCAACTCCTCACAGGTTTTCTTTATTGAAGCTGTGTCCCTGAGGCTGCTGTCAAAGTACCTCCCCAGGCTTTTCACAGGCTTCTCGGAGATGGTAGGCATCAGTGTTCCTGCAAACGAAAACCGGAACTTGTCGACCACTCTACCCTTCTTCAGGACCAAGGATCTTGATTTTGCTGGCTTAAAAGACATCCTGGCCTATCCCATCTGCCTCACTAGGCCTCTCAAGATCCATCTGGCTCCAGGCACTGACTCAGTGGTTACCGTTAAGTCATCCATGAACGCACGGATTGGTGGTTGGCGGATCCCGGACCTGGACTTGGGGCCTTTACACTCTGGTTCAGCAGATTTTACCAACATGTTCATTGTTAGTGTGAACAGGATCACAGAGATGGTGCAGCCTGTGATAATTCCAACCTCCAATCTGTGCCACTCTGACGTTACTGACCCTGTTGAGACTCTCAGACTGAACTCGCTGTAATAATCCAGAATGAGGTCTCTGACTGTAGCTGGAACATGGTGCCTCTCCAGTGTTTCCCACACCAACTTGTGGGGCATAGAGCCATAGGCATTGGCCAGGTCTAACCATAGGACCACCAGCTCTCCCTTATTCTCCCATGCTCCCATCTAGTCCATGCGCCTTGCTGTCTCATCCCCACTGCTCTGCTGTTCCTCTCCTCCTCCACAGCTGCTCTGACTTCCTCCTGAACCAGTTGCCGCCGCTCCTTCCCCCTTTGTCATAACGGGGGCTGCCACGGCTCCTAGTCCTGCCCTTTCTTCTGACCACTGTTACCACAAGGACTCCAAACGGGACTCTGCCTGCTCCACTGCCACCTCTGCTCTCCACTTCCTGCCAGTCTTGACTACCACCCCTGCCCCAGCAACTTTTGGGTCAGTTTATTCCCAGAACTGCAGCACCTCTCTTGCACGCAAAACCTTAAACTCCTCCTCAATAGATTTCAGAGGTAGTGTCAGTTTGCAGCTGTTACCACCTTGTTGCCTTTTCTGTGCTTTTACCTGAATTGGCAGGATGGAAAGCATTCCATTGCTACCCCCCCCCCCTTGCTCCCAAATGTCTGAGCTGACACAAGCGTATGGTTTACAGCTAGTTTAGTTTCACTGGTGTTCATTGATTTGTCCATTTTTTTTGACGTGAATGTGTAAATAAACAATTTGTAAATGTGTAAATAAACAGAATAAACAATTGATGCTGATGTTGCTGTCCCTCTGCTTACCTTCTTGTGTGTCCTTGTGTTGTACTTTGCAAACGTAGAGCGTTTGTAGCAAAGTTGTCTCGCTTCAACTGAGACTTTGCTGTATACCCATCCCATTCAGTAGTTTGAATATCACCAAAAATATGATCAGACAAGATTCTGACTTGATATTCCACAAAGTGTACAACGTAATTAAAGTTTGGTCTGCTGTTGTGTCTCTCATGAATTTCACATGCATAATTTCTAATTTTTCCATCAATTTAAAAGAAAGTTTCGAAACAACAATTTTGAGGTTGGCAGACATGTCCAGTTCTTTCATGTCCCTTAAATCTGACATTGCATTATTGTATCCACGTAAAAATAATGCATAGTCCTGTAGTAAATAAACACTTTCAGCCTTCACCACAGGCCAGTTGAGAACGCTGTGCCCACAGGCCTACTGTATCCGATGCTCCAGTGTTTCCATTCAGCCGATCACCGTGGTAGAGCATGAACAGCACAAGAACCGTGTCGTTTCAACTTGATCAGTCTTTTCCTCATACAGAGGTGGTTTTTGACTAATTGTTGGCGCACATTCAGTCTAGATACATACAAAAATAGCAATTAATAATTTTTCCATCAAAATTATTTATGCTTGCCCCTTAAAGGGTTAAGCAGACTTGTGGCAGAACAGCGCCAACCCATCCCCATACACAGAATGGCTCCAACACTCAGACTCCAGTATACACTGCTTCTGATTGGAACGCCTATGTCACCCAGACTCCAGTATACACTGTTTCTGATTGGAACGCCTATGTCACCCAGACTCCAGTAGCCACTGCTTTTGATCGGAACGCCTATGCCACCCAGACTGCACTATGCACCGTGTCAGACTGGAGCATCGATGTTGGCCAAACTCTCAGTTAGTCCCACAAAGGGTCTTGTTTCACCTCAGATAAGACAACTGGAGAATAATGAAAAGAAAACTGTGGGTAAGTGTACTGCCACAATAATACAAAACACAAACAAACACACTTTTTATACTAGATCAATCAATTTTAATATCACTTATTTATTTAAACAAGAATTGGAAATATGCTGTTTAAAAAAGTTTATTTTTTCTGTTTATTTTTAAAATGCATTACTAGGTCAGGCTACATTTTAAGTGATGCAACTGATCACTATTTCTTTTTAAAAATGTTTTAAATATTTAAATATTAATATTTTTAATGTTTTTGCACTTCACAGAAATATTTATATACTTCACTGAAATATTTATATGGAGGGATAAATCACTCCTAAAGTAAGGTTATAATAACTGTATTTACAGCATAATAATAATTTTTCATGGATGAAGTAAATATTTAAACAAAACACTGCTCAGTTAATCCCTTAAAGGGTCCTCAAACAACATTTAACATAACATCAGCAATACAAATAATCTGTGAAATAAAATGCTTTTCATAATCCATATAATAGGTTATTAACAGAAATTAAACAGATGCAATGCAGTCTGTGTACTGTACATGCATGTTAACTATTACTTCTGTAGTTACAGTCAACAAATAAGTTCAAGCAAGAGTTCAGAACATAACAGTTAAGTGCTGAGGTATAAGATTCTGTCTTCATCTATTTTGAACTCAAAAACACTCAGTTAAAGTAGTCAGTTAAAAGACCTTGACATGATACTAATATAAACAGCTAATGTAAGCAATACATTAAAGTCCATAGTCTTGTTAAAACTTCACTTGAAAAGTGAGGGATAAAACTAAAAGATTAATCAGTCAGCCAAAAGCACAAACAATAAAAAAATAAAAAAAGCTATTCCCCTTATAAGCTGTAAAAAGCAGCTTCTGTCTGTTGGATGAGATTTCTAATGTGTGTGTGTGTGCTTTATTCTAAAACCAAGTAGTCTTGGGGAAAAATACATTTTACTTACATTTTATTAAAAACAAGTGGCAGCTTAATGTTTCTGGTTAGCTACCAAATGTGAGAAGATTTACAAAAAAGGTGTTTGCTTAGCTAATAATCCATGAAAACATGTGTCAGCTATGTTCAGTTATGTTCTTGTTGTAATTGTGTGCGTTTTAAGACACTTAACTTCCAGGAGGCCTTGGCTCTCTAAATATGATGCTGATTCTTTTGACTGTCAACAGGAGGCGCTGGTTCCTGATTATTTTCACCTGAGTACTGCGCTGCTGCCAAACCCTTTCCAGTTTCCAGACAGCTTTTTTTAATATACAATGGATATAGTGAGTTTTGGGTAACACTTTACGGTAAGGGTACATGAATTATCATGAATTCATGTATAAATTCATGCATGAATTATGCATTAATTAATGCATAATTCATGTATAAATTCATGCATGAATTATGCATTAATTAATGCATTAATATCTCATGAATCATCAGGAACCAACACGAGTTCAAAGTTTTTCATTCATGACTTCATGAATGAACAACATCTTAATTAAAACATTAACTAATATGAGTACATCATCATGAATTATGATTTATTACGCATGATCATGATGTTTTCTTTGTTCAAAGTTATGCCACCTTTAAGAGCACATTGTTCATCAGTGTTTCAAAGGACCTAGTCACCACTTTAGTTGAGGGGCCACACACATGATGAAGTCATTGATAGATAATGCTTAGTTAATGATCTCAATCCATCAATCCCTTCTTAGATGAGCATGGTATCCTCAGGGTGGGTGGTCGCTTAGTACATGCTGCATTACACCCAAATGTGAAACACCCAGCAATTCTCCCACGAAATAGTCATATATCAACATTGCTCATCAGACATTATCATGAGCAAGTGTATCACCAAGGGAGAGGAATGACTATAAATGAGCTACGATCAAATGGTTTCTGGATTTTGGGATGTAGCAAGGCAGTGTCTTCATATATCTACAAATGCACTAGGTGCAGAAACTGAGAAGATGCACCGAAGAGCAAAAGATGGCGAATCTTCCTTTGGAACGTATGGAGACAACCCCTCCTTTCACTTACTGTGGGATGGATTGTTTCCATACGTTCCAAAGGAAGATTCGCCATCTTTTGCTCTTCCGTGCATCTTCTCAGTTTTCTACACCTAGTGCATTTGTAGATATATGAAGACACTGCCTTGCTACATCCCAAAATCCAGAAACCATTTGATCGCAGAACGGATCTGGGGTGGAGCATTGTTGGCTGTGGCAACTCCTCTGTAGATTACCGGGATGCCATTGGAGTAAGTCATCGCATTATTGTGAAACAAGTGCTGCCAAGTCTACAGTCTTCTCTCAATCTCGCAAGTGAAGTTCAGTACATATGTAGAACACAGATCAAGGAAGTAATCACTCCACCAAATGTCATCAAAGCTCTTGAGTCTGACTTCAATGAGAAAGCAGCAGAGGATCGTTGTATTTCTCAAGAAGATCTACGCTTTCTGTCAAAAATGGAAAAGGGCATCAGACACAAAGAAGATGGTCATTATGAAATGCCTTTGCCTTTCAAAGAAGACAGACCAAACTTGCCCAATAATAAAGTATGTGCTATTCATCGTCTTAAAAGCTTAGAAAGAAGGCTTAAAAGAGAAGAGAAATACTATAGAGATTATGTCGACTTTATGAATGAGACAATTGCTCGAGGAGATGCGGAGAAGGTCCCAGCTGAAGAAACAGACAAAAACCCTGCTTGGTACATTCCCCATCATGGGGTTTATTATCCTCAAAAACCAGAAAAGATCCACGTAGTCTTTGACTGCTCAGCAAAGTTCCAAGGTTCATCCCTCAATGACCATTTGCTAACTGGTCCAGAGTTAACAAACACCCTTGTAAGTGTTCTCTGTCGCTTCCGCAAAGGTCCAGTGGTGATCATGTGCGATGTAGAGCGCATGTTTCACCAATTTCATGTAAAGGAAGAAGATCAAGACTACTTGCGGTTCCTCTGGTGGGAGAATGGAGATCTAGAAGCCAAGCCACAGATCTATAGGATGAAAGTACACCTTTTGGTGCAGCCTCATCTCCCGGCTGTGCCAATTACGGCCTCAAGCATATAGCTGCTCAAGGTCGTGGTTGCTTCAGTGAAACCACCATTCGATTCATAGAAAGGAATTTTTATGTCGATGACGGGCTGACAAGTGTCTCAACTGTAGATGAAGCTATCAAGCTAATAAAGGAAGCCAGAGAACTTTGTAGCACAGGAAAGCTTTGTTTGCATAAATGTGTGTCAAGCAGTGAAGAAGTAAAATCATCAATTCCTCAGGAGGAATGTGTGAAAGTGTTGTGGAACATGAGGCTTCACATGGAAAGGGCACTTGGTGTGAAATGGTGCATCACATCTGACCGCTTCCAGTTCAGAGTATTTGTTAAGGAACAACCACTCACTAGAAGAGGAGTCTTGTCCACAGTGGCTTCTGTATATGACCCACTTGGCTTTGCAGCACCTTTCATTCTTGTTGGTAAGCAAATACTGCAACAGATGTGTCAAGATAAGGTAGATTGGGATGAACCACTTAAGGATGAGTTGTTGACGAAGTGGGAAGCTTGGCTAACAGATCTGCGAAATCTGGCTGATGTGAAGGTTCCGAGATGTTATCTCCTGTCGACCTTTGAGGAAGTTCAGCTTTCCGAGCTTCATCATTTCTCTGATGCTAGTGCATCGGGATATGGAGAATGCACATACCTCAGAGCTATTGGCATGTCAGGAGATGTTCATTGCTCTTTGGTTATGGGCAAAGCCAGAGTTGCTTCTACTAAGGTTACTACCATACCAAGGCTGGAGTTATCAGCGGCAGTTGTTGCAGTACAAACAAGTGACTTTCTCAGAAAGGAACTGAAGATAGAACAATTTAGTACAGTACTTCTGGACTGACTCAAAAGTTGTCCTTGGATACATTAATAATGACGTCAAAAGATTTCATGTCTTTGTAGCAAACCGCGTTCAACGCATCAAACAAAGTACAGATAATCAACAATGGAGATATGTGAAGTCTGAAGAGAACCCTGCAGATTATGCGTCCAGAGGCCTTACTGCAGAAAGAGCTCATGTCCTCCAACTGGTTCACAGGACCAAAGTTTCTGTGGAAAGATGAACTGCCCAGAGATGTTAAGGTGGGAGAGATCATAGAAAATGACCCAGAGATACAAAAGGCTCAAGTTCATAAAACCCAAGCAAAGGAAGAAAGATCATTGCTTGATCGACTTCACAAGTTTTCGGACTGGACAAGAGTGGTAAAAGCTATTGCAAGACTTCAGAGATATGCCAAGGAAGTCAAAGGTCTAAGTTCAAGGGTGAATGAAGCCACCAGTATTGAAGAAAGACGGAATGCAGAGCTTACCATTATCAAAATGGTTCAACAATCAGCCTTTTGTGATGAGATCCAGAGACTCCGGCAAAAGAAGGAGATTGAGTCCAGCCACAGCACAAATAGAGCTGCATCGCCTCAATCCCTTCTTAGATGAGCATGGTATCCTCAGGGTGGGTGGTCGCTTAGTACATGCTGCATTACACCCAAATGTGAAACACCCAGCAATTCTCCCACGACATAGTCATATATCAACATTGCTCATCAGACATTATCATGAGCAAGTGTATCACCAAGGGAGAGGAATGACTATAAATGAGCTGCAAACAAATGGTTTCTGGATTTTGGGATGTAGCAAGGCAGTGTCTTCATATATCTACAAATGCACTAGGTGCAGAAAACTGAGAAGATGCACCGAAGAGCAAAAGATGGCGAATCTTCCTTTGGAACGTATGGAGACAACCCCTCCTTTCACTTACTGTGGGATGGATTGTTTTGGTCCTTTCTACGTCAGAAGAAGGAAGAAAGGAGTTGAAGCGCTATGGGCTTCTACTTGCATGTATGTGTTCCAGGGCGGTCCATGTAGAAATGCTGGATGATTTATCCACTGATGCATTCATTAATGCTTTGCGTGCTTTCATTGCCATACGTGGACCTGTGCGTCAACTGAGATCTGACCGGGGCACTAATTTCGTTGGTGCAAAACGAGAATTTGCTGAAGCACTAAAAGAAATTAACCACGAACGCCTAAAGGAGTTTGGATGTGAATTCGTCATGAACACCCCATTAGCCAGTCACATGGGTGGCGTTTGGGAGAGGCAAATTCGGACAATAAGAAGTGTTTTGACATCAATTCTGGATCAATCAGCTCAAAGACTTGATAGTGCCTCACGAAGAACATTTCTCTATGAAGTCATGGCTGTTGTGAATAGCAAACCCTTAACAACAGAGCATCTGAATGATCCATCTGGTCCACAGCCTCTTACACCTAACCATATCTTGACTATGAAGACTTCAATAATTTTACCACCACCTGGAGAGTTTGTCAAGGAAGACCTGTACCTTCGTAAGAGGTGGCGCAAGGTGCAATATTTAGCGAATGTGTTCTGGTCACGATGGAGAAAGGAATATCTTCTAAACCTGCAACACATGCAGAAATGGCACAAACATCGTAGAAATGCAAAAGTTAATGATGTTGTTCATTCTGAAAGATGACACAGTTCCACGCAGTCAATGGAAGCTAGCGAAGGTAACAGAAGTGCCCTGTGGAACAGATGGATGTGTGAGAACAGTGAAGTTATTGATCAGTGATTCGACACTGGATAAAAAGGGCAAACGTGTCACTGAAACCAACTTACCTTGAAAGGCCCATCCAGAAAATAATTACCTTGATTGAAGCAGATTAAAGCATACCCAGAAATTACTGGGAGGAGCTACACTGGCACACATCTCGGATTAAATGCGAATTAAACATATTTCCTCAACTAGGATTTTTTAGGACTTTTAGTATGTTGTTCTGGACACCTAATAGAAATGATCTATGCTGATTTTTTTTTTTTTTACAATTAGTCTGTCGTAAAAAGCTACTTTGCCTGGACTAATCATAGATATGTATATAAAGACTAGTTGTGTCAGTCCACGCTGCTGGCCAATAGAGGTTCGACGTCTGCACCTGGCGGCCATCTTGTCACAGGCAGCTCGCTCACTCGTAACATTGTGTTAATGGTACATGTACTATTTAAATAACCATAACTTGCTCAATTTTTTTGTTTGTTATAAACCTCAGAGATGTAGCTATGACACAGCATACTTATGAATAATAAGTGTATGAATAAATAATCATGCAGATAATTATAGCCTCATTAATAACGTTTGTAAGAAACCAAACCGTTTGTAAATCCGTCAAGATTTCAACGAGATAAGGAGACAGCTTACCTGTGACAAGATGGCCGCCGTGATGGCGATGGAAACTCCGTCGTAACACATCTAGCCTTTATATATACATCTATGGCAGAGATGACCATGAGGAAGTGCAGCAGGTCCATCATGTAGTTCATAGAACTCTGGACTCTATTCACCACCCCACGCTCTGATTCACTTATGTTCTCCTGCAAGAGCTGAGTCACTGTCAGGTCGAAGGACCAGAGACCTGTAAAACATTGGACACATTATATATTACTTTGGGTTAAACTTCAAGGTGATAATATATCAATTATATCTTGTAATAAATAAATATCTTGTAATACAAACAATAATACTAAACAAAGTAATCAGATTACGGTTACATCTTGTAAAAAATGTGAAGATTGCCGGGAAAATGCAACGGACGTGTATCACTCTTTTAAATTCGTTTTCAATAACAACATACAGTTTGGCTGCGTCCGAAAACCTTGGCAGCTGACTTGTTGCCTCGCTGGCCTATCAGTCAATGACTTTGCAGGCAGCGTCTGTATCACGAAGGTACCTCACAAGGCTGATTTGTGAATATTTACTGACTACAATAGTACATTCAAAACAAACATTCAAAAATGTACGAACTGACCACCAGCCAGCAACTTTCAGACGCCATTTTTATTTTTCTAGCTCAACTGTCACAGAATGGAAAGCACAGGATTGTGGGATATCAAAAGCAGCGTGCTTTGAAGCCTTCCTACCTTGTAATGCGTCCTCCAAATGCAGCATTTATCAGTTATCCGTGCCTCTGGTGACCTCCGCTCATTCCTCCCACGTTCGACGCATTCCCCAAATGTAGTATGAGCAACAGGCAAACTAGGTGCTGGCCGCTAGAAATGACCCCAGTGTTGACCAGGCCACATGTTTTCCTCAGCTTGGTGAATAGGACTGTTCCCAGAAGCCCCGCCACTGCCGACACACCCATCAGAATGCTGAGCAGCGAGCCACTGACGCCCTGGGTGTACGCGTAGCCTGTGGTGATGCAGCTCGAAGCCCAGCACTGTGGTGTAGAGGAAGGCCAAGCCCAGGCCGGCGAGGAAAACAGGCTGTCCGTAATATGCCCTCCACCCTTCCTGACAGGTGCTGAGGAGTCTGTCTGTCGTTCTATCAATCTACAGTATTTATCTATCTATCTGTCTATTCGTTCATTCTTTTGTTCTATCTATCTGTCTGTTTGTTGTTCATTCTGTCTGTCAATTCTAAATAGCAAATTACACATTTCTACAATGGCATCAGCAACTGAAAGCTACTGTGTGATGTTATATCCACACCACTAGGTGTCAGTATAGGGAAATATTTGCAATGTCAACTAAAAAATAAATAAACCACACTACTGAGAGCAACTGAAATTCTTAAGTTTACCTTGTGCACATTTCCTTTTCTTCTCTATATAGCTTTGCTGTTCCAATGCTGGTGGTTTGACGGACAGAGCTGGTACAATACGGTAGACTCTGGAGAGAGGAAGACGAACTCCACAATGAGGGACACCAGATTCCATCCTAAGATGAAGCCACAACTACATTCGAGGCCAGGGTCATTACCTGACCCACCGCCAGAGGAGCCAGGATGTTGGTCACCTGATCGATCCGCCTCATTGTTGCATTCATTCCTGTATCAGGAGGAAATCAAAATTCAAAATGTTTTTTTGTGTGTGTGTTTTAATATTTGTGTGCAATGTATTTGTATGCTAATTAGATTATTGTTATCTTAGCAACATGCTAACAGTAAACTTTACAAAAATCATTTGAGTTGTTTCTTCTGTGTGTTTTTTTTGTGCAGCATGTAGAATTGCTCCCTCATTCATGAAGTTAGAAAGTAGCTGCCTATGTACTTGATTTGACAGAGCCAAGTCCGTCATATAAGACACTAATTGTTTTTGCGTGCACATCAGCAACACACTCATCAGAAATGGCATAAACAGAAACGTCCCTTTTTCAGGACACAGTTGTTTAAAGAGAATTTTGTAAAAATCCACACAAAATAAGCTTTACATATCTTCATTGGAATAGGTTTAAACTATGGTTTTCATGCTTGTTGAACGGACTACAAACCATTATTGTACGTGCACCTGTGCAACAGTTCTTAAGACACTTTATAACAGTTTACAGGTGGTAAGTTAGACAATTAATGTCAGTCACTATAACTTCACACACTAAAGAGACCTTCTACTGACTCTGAAAAACATCAGGGGCCATATTCACAAAGAATTTTATCTTACCACTAGGAGTACTCCTAAATCGCACTAAAATATTTTAGCTAGGAGTTTTCTCTTAAAAGTTATTCACAACGCCTTTCAGACCTACTCTTATTAAGGAAAAATGACAACTCCTAAACTAAGAGTGAGTCTTCGTTGCTATGGATGACGTCAATTTTCATGCACGAGCTTCCTCGCAATGATCACGGTGATTGGTTGTTAGATGACAGAGCCATCATGCGGAACATAACACAGCAACAAATCATGGAATTACGACATCTAAATATGTCAGTGTCCTACACAAAATAATAATAAGAAAAAAAAGTAATGTCATCGAAATGCATAGGCTATATAATGAGATGTTTGTGCAGGCCCCAGTGAAGAGTAATTCTAAAAAGGCAGAGAGAGAAAAGTCATGAATGAAATTATTCAAGGTAGCCTAAGGGCCTGCAGTGTTCACTTATCGCGTCTTTTGCGCACTCAAGTTCGTTATTTTAAATGTAGGCGTACGATATGTGCGCACGATTTTTCCAAGCCCGTCCGTATGGAGCAGTGCGCGTGACAAGAACCAACCGGAGCACAACCGCCGGGAGAATGTGGCGCGCCTTGCGTTTTAGGCGCTATATATGTGAATGGTGCCTAATACCCTAATGAAAACCTGAACTTGCCTAATAATGAAAAACGACACTTGCATTAACACTTGCTTGGATAATTGACATTCTTTTAGCATAACTAGACTATTTAAAGCAAGGACATGTTGCTCCTATTGAAGTAATGTAATAGTTGAATGACGGTGGATTATGAACTCACAAAAATGGAAAAGAAAGCCCAACTGGACGCAGGATCAGTTACTGCTGCTGGCCCGGTTGGTGCTAGAAAAAAATAAAAAAACATAATAAAAGTGAAATTCGGCACTGGGATTTCAAGCAAAACTAAGCATGAGACTTGGGAGAGGATCTGTTTGCAGATTAATGCAGCATTCCCGCTTGTGTCGTGGACCCCGGACGACTGCGAGAGGCGCTGGTATGTGCTACAATCCTTTGTGAATAGGTCTTAGTGTGTTAGGAGTCCTCTCGACTTCTTTTAAGCTGTCCCAGACTTAGGTGCTACTTTTAGGGCTAAAATGCTTTGTGAATTACTCTTAGTGAAAAAAATTAGGAGTCCTAAAGTTAGGAGTGACACGCCCATTATTTTTAGGAGTTGCTCCTAAATTCGACAGTTAGGAGCTACTTTTAGCCTTAAAATTCTTTGTGAATACGGCCCCAGGACAAAGATGGCAGGATCACCTGCATGAACATACAATAGGCCTGCTGTAGGGAGGCATGAGAACTGTAGATGTGGCCAGTAGGGCTGAACGATTATGGAAAATAATCTAATTGCGATTTTTTTAACCAATATTGCGACTGCGATTTAAAAAAAAATGTTATTTACCTTCTGTATTAGTCAACAAAGACAAGCAATAAATCATTGTACAGTAGGGATGGGAATCTTTAGGTAGCTCATGATCCGATTTACTTTTCTTATTAAGTAATCTTAATAACACTTAAAATATGTATTTAATTACATGTGTAAAACACATACTTTCAAAAATAAATATACAGTATATAAGTTATTATTACATGTACACACAAACAACAAAATCTATTTGTCATCTAAGATTTGAGTCACAGTGTACTCAATTATAATAAATTATTATAACTATACATAATTTAAATGTTTTCTTGCTTTAACCATATCTTACAAACATTCACCTATTTAAGGTTTAAACCCAACAGGTTTCCCTTCAACCACTCTCATATTACGGCCTGGCCAATGCAATGAATTAGTTTCAGCTGTTCTCAAAGTCACTATTGTAAGCAACATGCAAAACAGTCTTTAAACAAATTTTACACGTTAATGCTCTGGCACTAGTACAGTGTATAAAAGTCAGTTTTAAAATACACTTACAGCTTCCAGGTTCTTCCTAAACTGAGAGTCATTAAAAAGTGGACTCAGTAAAAGTGGATCAGTTCTGCTGCTCCTGTGATCTTCAAGAACTTTACTTATGAGACCCTTAACAGGCGGACTCTCATCCACCACGTCCATGTCCAGGACAAGTCAGCACAGGTTGGAGGACAAAAGCTCGGACTCCTACATAGAAATCAATGACGGATGTTTATTAACGGGTGCTCAAATGAAATCAATACTCGTCTAAAACCAGTAAAAGCGCATTACATGTTTACACACTCCATACATCGTGACAATGGCAGACACGTGCGTCAACATAGGTGTGGGGTTGAAAAAGGTATGTCACGTGACTTGAGTGGGCTGTACCTATGATGAGATCACTGATACTGATACACACACGAGCTACAATTAAAAAAAACTTACCAATATCCTGTCCTATTTAAAGAATTTAACTCTGTTATAAAAGCTATTCCAAGTGGTTTAATAAATCTGATGAATGCTTCCCTAACCCATGAGTCATGCTCTAAAAAAAAACTACCCACATTTGGGAGGTGTTTCGATTTTTAACAAAGATTGTAATAAAAATGTATTCGTCAACTCCCTCACTCTAGAAATGTATTTACTCCAAAAGGAAAATTCTTTTGGAGTTTTATAATTGATATTCAGTGGAGGAAAACATGTAATTGTAATGCACTGTTATCAAAAAACTGTGATTTATCTGATTTATGTTCCTTCTGTATTACTGAAATTGAAGACATCTGTCTTTTTTCTTTCTTTTTTTTTTTTTTTTGTAGTTTCATACATTTCTGGGAATGATTTGGGATCTTATTTTTTTTCTAAAGTCAATATGAATGGTAGTCTTTGCATTTTAATGTCCAAACAAATCCTTATAATCAGTTAACTTCTTCATACTTGTGGCAAAATTTTACTTTCACAAGCAAAGATTTCTTATAAAGATTTCTTATAAAAAATGACATTTATGATTTATTTAATGATATTTAATCAAATCTCTTAGAAAAATTAATAATATAAAATGTTTTTTTTTCTTTTCTGAAGTAATATGATGAGATATTTTATGTACCATGACATTTTTTCTCTCTCACTCTTCTTTCCCTTATTATTCTGTTTGTGCAAGAATAAACCTACTTGTTCAAAATATACATTGTTGGAAATGATATCCAAGGTGCATGTTTGCACTATTGTTAAACAATTACTGGATAAAAAAAAAATAAAAAAAATACAAAAAATACAAAAAAACGGATCTAGTGTAAGCATCGTGAGATGAAGTAGGTACTTTGATAGCATCATCACGTCATTACACCTGCAGTCATTGCTTATTTACGGTGTGAAACGTAAAATATGTGTATTCGACATTATTTCTGTCTGTATTCGACTTGAAAACAAATAATAAATGACATTTAAATGACAATGGGTTTATTAATCGATCAGAGATGGAAATAAATGGTCGCTTTTGTGCCCATATTATGCGCAGCATTGGTACGTTCTCCGAGCGCGACCATATATGGGCCTACGACAATTCTTAATTGTGACATCATTTAGAAGCTTGAAGGTGAGATCGAGTCGACTTGTCTTGCAACTCTCGTTTTGATCAATCTGCAGCAGCTAAATTACGATAGCGATGGGTCAACGTAGCTCTCGTTGCAAAGAGGAAAAAGACTCTGGAAATGTGCATTTCCATGGGTCACCGCCGAAGTCTTTCACCAGTTTGGTGGAAGCCCACCCACATTCAGTTGGTGTTGGAGAAGAGACCGTGAGTGTGGGGAGGAAGAAAACGAGGAAGGAGGACACCTCTAAAAAGAAAAAGAGGTTCAGGTTGTGGAGGTGGACCTGTTGTTGGGGAGCTGGACAAAAATACAGCAGGAAGACCAGCTCAACTCGGTGTGAGGGAAAGGCTCAAGACACTGATGCTGAAGCTGGAAGAATTCCTGAGGGTAAGTAATTGTAATAAAACTGCCCATAATAACGTTAGAAAGTCATGAAAAAAAGATTATTAAACAATTAGTTATTTGTTTTATTAATTTTATTTTATAAATTAAAATTGTTTTTATTATTTTAAAAATAAATTTGTTTATCAGTATCATAGCAACGCTCAAACCTCCCGCTGGAATTCAGTGCTTTGCACGTGACGTTACAAGTCAGTTTCGTCGGAGCAAAATGGCGGTGTAGCTACCTTCTTTTAATGAATTACACGAAAATACACCAAGGTTTTGTTAACTCTGCTAATAAAAAAATGCAGAACAAAGAATGTGCATCAGGTGTATTTTTTTTATTAGCTTATGAAGCCAATGTAAACTCTATCATTATAATTTTATGTTACAATGATATCATATTTTGTGCAGAGAGGCGAGCTTGCTTTATAAATGAAAAAGCCTTACAATGTCAATGAGTAAACATTGAAATTCAATTAAAATTTACCGTCAACAGACGTTGAATGAACGTTTCTCACTGACACGCCCCCAACTCGTACAGATCGGGGCTTAAAGAAAATCCCGAGCTCCCCACTGGTATTTACGACATTGTGGTCTATACGAGATGACTTGAACGCAGCAAACATGCCTTAGGAGTATGAAAATATTCTTATTGCAAAATAGCTTTCAAATAATATATAATTTGTCAAGATTAGTTTAGGTTTAGTATAGACCAGGGGTAATCAAGTTCAGATGCCAAGGGGGCCACATTTAAACCACATAAAATGTGAAGGGCCACAAATACAAATTGCATTGTAAGACTTTATTTATGACAATATTTACAGTTTTTACTTATTTAGAAATGCAGTTAATTACCTGTTATGCTAGGTACAGTAAGTCTTAAGTATTTTTGCTAGTCCTATTTAAAGTAAGCTAATACTGAACGTGGAAATAAAAAATCTGGAACAACAAAGTGGATTATTTCTAGCCGTATTAATGCAACAAAACATAAATTAAGAAAGTTCATACTTGTACATTAAAAACCTCCCTGCAAGTTAAGTCTTGCTAGTCTTTGTCCAATTTAAGAGTCTTTGTCCAATTTAAAGTAATACTGGAACATGAAAAAATAAAAATTATGACATTTAAATGACATGTTTTATACTCTGGGTGGCTTTTAAAAAAAGTTTTTTCAAATTAACTCCAAGGAACACCAATATCACAAAATGTTTATGTTTACAAGTTGTCCCCACTAAATTAGGAAAAGTCATTAATCTGAAGCAGAAAATAAAAATAAAATTATGTTTTTACAGATGTTAAACATTGAATTGGGTCAAATTGACCCCAAGGATAATAGGAGGGTTAAAAACAAGACAGATATTGTGCTTCATGACGCGTGCGACGCGCACAGCGATTTTGTCATTAGTCATTTTGTAACCGGCACACTTTTGGAAACAATGTGGCACGGATGTACCTAATACAAATAAAACATCTCCAGTTAACTTGCAGAGCATTAATTTAGTTCGCTCTTAAGTAAGAGATTCATTCCTCTGTTTAGCCCATATAAGTCCCATTAAACATTCCACACACATCACAATGACGATGATAATTTTTTTTATGAATTGTCTTTTGACTTCTGGTCTGGATTTTCACAGCGATCTTGCATAGGCATTAATAAACTGCTCGGTAAAAAATTTCCCGGTCGACATTTGTTAAGACATCTGCTTTACAATGCTTATGATAAACATTACAATGCTCATGATAACTTTTGTTAACTCTACAATAAGTAAATCCACTTCACCAGCTAATTACTCCTCGGCAGCGATGCCATAGAAAAATACAGAGCGACCGCAAAAACGGAAGTTTAAAGACAATATTCTAAAGATGATGGCGCCCTCGTTTCTCTGGTGCATAAGGTCTATAGTATATTACTGTTTTAAAAATGTAATGGATTTGGGCCCGCCGGTGGGCTCGTGACACTTGCGAATTCTAAAAGGCACCAAAAAATAAAATAATAATGAACTAATTATATGCTGACTATGGAATTAATCATTCATTTTATTTGATTTTAACATCTTTCCTCTCTTTAGTTCAGAGTTTTCTACAGCAAGTCATCTGTAGTGTAGAGAATCAAGATCATCAGGAACCTTCAACCAGTGATCCTGAAATCCTTCAAGCAGACTGGAGCACAGGCGTCTCCCAGACTCCAGCACGCACCGTGTCAGACTGGAGTACTGAACGGTCTCCCAGACTCCAGCACGAACAGCGTCAGACTGGAGCATTGATGCAGGCCTGACTCCAGCACGAACAGAGTCAGACTGGAGCACAGGCGTCTCCCAGACTCCAGCACGCACCGTGTCAGACTGGAGCACAGGCGTCTCCCAGACTCCAGCACGCACCGTGTCAGACTGGAGTACTAGACGTCTCCCAGACTCCAGCACGAACAGAGTCAGACTGGAGTGCTGACATCACACAGACTCCAGCACGCACCGTGTCAGACTGGAGCATCGGTGTTGGCCAAACTCTAGTTAGTCCCACAGAGGGTCTTGTTTCACCTCTGATAAGACAACTGGAGAATAATGAAAAGAGTACTGTGGGTAAGTTTACTGCCACAATAATACAATACGCACACACAAACACACACATATTTTATACTAGATAAATCAATTTAATATTACTTAATTATTTAAACAAGAATTTGGAAATATGCTGTTTAAAATAGTTGTCTGATGATGTAAACAGAATCAGATGCTGGACACTGCACCAGTGCATGATATTTCATGACTAATCAACTAATCTTTTTTATCTTTTTAACAGTCATCAATTCCCGCCACTATGTGATCGGTGACAAGCTGGGTGAAGGGGCCTTTGGATCTGTCTATGAGGGAATTCGACTTCTGGATGACTTTAAGGTTCCTTTTTTACTTGCAAAATCTAGCTAGCAGATTGATCATCTGGATTTGATTAATATTACCTGAAGATTTATATTATTTGTAAATCATATTTCAACAAATCTCAATTTATTGTTTTGTTTTATTAGGTGGCAGTGAAAATTGTCACAAAGACTGAGGAAGTCGAATACATCAGTATTGTAAGTAGGCTGTGCTCTCTGTTTTTCTCTGTTGTCTTTCAATTTAACCCTTTAAGTGCCCCCGCCCCTCCCTTTTATATACATGAAAATGCACATTCCAAACTCAAATAGTTGTAATTCAAGAATGCTTTTGAATATATATCTATAATTGTTTTTGTTTTAAAGACATTAGGCAGATTTTTGTAGAAGTGAAATAAATTAAGAGAGTGAAAAAAAAGTTATAGAAGTTTGAGTTCATGAAAATGACCTGGCTAATTAGAGAAACCACATCCTTCTAACCAAAATGAAAATTGTATTTCCTCTAGCCATGTCATTCCAAGCCCCTCCCACTAGAGGTTGCACTAAACATCCTTGCCAACAGAGGCCCCAGTGTTCCGGAAATAATCCAGCTACTGGATTGGGAGGACCAGAACGACTATTATATTATGGTGCTGGAGCGGCCCACACCCTGCGAGGACCTGTTTGGTTTCGCGGAACGCCACGGAGGCAGCATTGATGAAGGTTTAGCTTGTGTCGTCATGCGGCAGGCAACACAAGCTGCATACATGTGCTGCCTCCGTGGTGTTTTACACCGTGATATCAAACTGGAAAATCTGTTAATCAATACGAAGACCCATGAAGTCAAGCTAATTGACTTTGGGTGTGGGGACCTCCTTAAGAAATCAGCCTACAATATATTCACTGGTATGTATTTCCCCTATAAATACTTATAATATACGTATCACCAAATGCAAATGGATGCCTAAAAAAATTGCTGTGGTAATGCAAATCTCTTTCCTCCAGGCACTGATCAATACTGTCCCCCGGAATATGAGGAGAAGGGCGAGTACCATGGGAAGCCAGCGACTGTCTGGTCGCTTGGTGTACTACTATTTGCATTGGTGTGCGGGGACTATCCCAACTCTGATGACCTGCGTATGATTAATGCAAACAACTATTCAAAAGCTGGATTGTCAGAAGGTGAACTTTTAATCTCAATGAAGAAAGCAAATTGTAATTGTAAATTATACAAAACAAAACCAAACTTCATGACAGGAAAAAACAAAAAACAGTGAGATACTAAAGAATAACATGATTAAAGAGCAGGATTGAAGATCAAGGTAATAATCAATATTTCTTCCATCTTTTTCACAGAATGCTGCCATTTGATTAGGTGTTGTCTCCAGCGAGAGCCAGAGCAGCGGCTTAGATTCAGCGAGATTCTTCACCACGACTGGTTCAAGGTACTGTACTTAAGCTTACATTTGTTTTGTAAAGAGTTTATAGTACTATAAGACTATGAACATGAGCTTAGAGAATGTTATGATTTCTTCTGATTCACTTCTGAAAATCTGATTACTGTTTTTCTTTTATGTCACAGATTTGGACAACACCATCAGACTACTTCATCCAGACTCCAGCACGAACAGCGGGACTGGAGTGCTGACATCTCCCACACTCCAGTTTATCCATTGTTGTTTTAGGGCTTGTGAAATTTCTTCTTCCCAGCCATAGTTCCTTCTGCACAACTCTTGTAAAATGTGCTTGGCTGGAAGAAGAACTGGCACAAGGTACCCTAAGGGATCATACACTGGGAACTAACGACTGATAGAATCCCTCGTCGTGTTTGCATCCGTTCTTTGCAGTTTAAATGAAAGTTAAAGTTGTCATTTCCATACACCAATGCAGCCCTAGTGCCCTTTCCACTGGGAGTTGATCTATATCCAAATTAAGTTCACTCACATTTTTACAGTGTTCCTTCTCAGGAATTGTTTGAAGGACTTTGCGACTGTTACTGATCCATTGTGTAACATGAAAGCCTCCTTTCTGGCAAAGGTCAGCCAGGTCATGTACAAGCTGTACCACTTTCTGCACAGATGGTGAGCTTTTTCAGACAGTCATCCACATAGAAATTTCTATGCACGTTTTCAATCACTTCGTCCGAAAACTGTTTTTCAGTTTCAATTGTCGTCTGCAGTCTTCCTTAAAGCATAACATGCACAACTAGGCGACGACGCTGCTGAGTGAGGTTTAAACTACATGCTGGGAGAACTGATGTTGTGGATTTTAACCACCCGCTGGTTCATGCTATAGGGCTGCCTAGCCCCTCTTTGTTCCTCAACTCCAAACCTTTCCGCAGCCATACTCACTATGATAGTTGTTATAGCCTGCAGTCTCCTCTCTACATCCCCTTTGGCCATTGTTTCTAGCACTGCATCCACATCCTCGTCAAACTTCTGCCACTCTGATGTTTTAGAGGCTTGAGGCCACTTGATCCTTCTCTTCTCCGATGGCCTGCTTGAAGGGACTGGCGGCACCACTTGGAGGCTCTGGGCTCTGTGGGGTGCTTCCGGGCCCTGCTCCTCCTCTGTCTCACCAGGCACTAGTCCTGAGCATTGTGGTGGTTTCAGTCCCTCCTTACATTTCATCTTTGATTGGTGGATCTTCAGGCTTCTCTCATTTTTGCAGATCTTTCCGCAAACACACTCTTCTCGTCAATGTTTGTCCATTGCTATTGTTCGTTAAACTTGTGTCTGTCCGGCTAGGGTGCTCATCCCCCCCCCCCCTCCGCGCTCCCCTGGGGGTATATCTCATATCTTTGTTCCGTAGCTTGTTTGGGTCCTCCTTCACAGAAGGTGCGGTTAGGGTTTTTGACCCGTGCCGCCCCGGTTGCCGTCTCTCCGGGCTGTCGTCTGTCTCTCCAGCTGTCACCAGCCTTTTCCTGGTTGTCAACCAGCCTGTTCCCTGGTCGTCACTGGTCTTTCCAGTCTAACAGTTGTACAGATACATCTTCTGATGCACCAGGGCACATCATCAGTGATGTATCCTGAGGTCATTGGGTGTTTCGGAGTTTCTCGAACATCAGACACCCTCACTCAGGCGACCCAGCTGAGGTTGACCCAGCCCTGGCAGCTCAACCACGGTTCCGCTCTCTTAATCCAGAGCCACCTAGAGGCTTTCTCCGCTGCCTCTGTGGTGCTACAGATGGCTCTCCTGCTCCCTTTCGCCTGTGATGCCGAGTGCAGTATATGCCTTGCAGAGGGACTGTCCAGCAAAGCGTCTGCATCTTACCTCTACAGGGAAGCCCCTTGCCTTCCAGTCTCTGTTCGTGGCAGTTGCTGACGTGGCAGTTGCTCTCCTTTTCTGCCCAAAGGCCTCCTCCATTCGCTCCTCCCATGGCACGGTGAGCTCCAGCATGACAACATTTTTGGTAGCATCAGATACCAGGATGATGTCAGGTCTGAGTGAGGTCTTAACTACATGCTGGGAGAACTTAAGCTGCTTGCCCAGGTCTACTGACAGCTGACAGTCCTGTGCTGTTTGGAGAAGCCCTTATGTTCCTTTCTTTGTTCCTGGCTTTTCTCCAGCTCTAGTGAAGCAGATGGTTTGCTTCCTAGGTCTGGACTTTTGGCAGATGGAAACAGCACCAGAGATGCTCTCTGCGATATTCTTGAGCACCTGATCATGACGCCAGCAGTATCAGCCTTCCCCCAGAGCTTTTGGGCAACAACTCAATACGTGCTCAAGGGTCCCCTTGTTCTTCTGGCAGAGGGGGCATGCCGGTGATTCGGCCAAGCCCCAGCAGTGCAGGTTAGATGGCCTGGGAAGTCGATCATATACCACCTGGACCAGGAACTTGATGCGGTGTGGTTCTGCCCTCCACAGGTTAGCCCACTAGATCTTCCTCCCCACAACTTGCTCCCATCTAGTCCATGCGCCTTGCTGTCTCATCCCCACTGCTCTGCTGTTCCTCTCCTCCTCCACAGCTGCTCTGACTTCCTCCTGAACCAGTTGCCGCCACTCCTTCCCCCTTTGTCATAACGGGGGCTGCAACGGCTTCTCAGTCCTGCCCTTTCTTCTGACCACAGTTCCCACAAGGACTCCATGGCGCAAACGGGACTCTGTCTGCTCCACTGCCACCTCTGCTCTCCACTTCCTGCCAGTTCCCAAATGCCCCCCCCCCGGCTCCCAAATGTCTGAGCTGACACAAGTGTATGGTTTACAGCTAGTTTAGTTTCACTGGGGTTCATTGATTTGTCCAATTTTTTTGACATGAATGTGTAAATAAACTATTTGTAAATGTGTAAATAAACAGAATAAACAATTGATGCTGATGTTGCTGTCCCTCTGCTTACCTTCTTGTGTGTCCTTGTGTTGTACTTTGCAAATGTAGAAACGTTGCAAACATTTGTAGCCAAGTTTTCTCGCTTCAACTCAGACTTTGCTGTATACCCATCTCTTTTAACATGTACTCTTTCAGTAGTTTGAATATCACCAAAAATAGGATCAGACAAGATTCTGACTTGATATTCCACAAAGTGTACAACGTCATTAAAGTTTGGTCTGCTGTTGTGTCTCTCATGAATATCACATGCATAATTTCTAATTTTTTCCATCAATTTAAAAGAAAGTTTCGAAAACAACAATTTGGAGGTTGGCAGACATGTCCAGTTCTTTCATGTCCCTTAAATCTGACATTGCATTATTGTATCCACGTAAAAATAATGCATAGTCCTGCAGTAAAGAAACACTTTCAGCCTTCACCACAGGCCAGTTGAGAACGCTGTGCCCACAGGCCTACTGTATCCGATGCCCCAGTGTTTCCATTCAGCCGATCACCGTGGTAGAGCATGAACAGCACAAGAACCGTGTCGTTTCAACTTGATCAGTCTTTTCCTCATACAGAGGTGGTTTTTGACTAATTGTTGGCACACATTCAAGTCTTTGTGCACACGTGTTTCGGTCATGCTGTTTCCTTATGGCTTAAATAAATCAATTAAATTAAATAATAAACTTTCAAAAGTCTGAACTTAACGTCAGATATGCCAATCCATTTATTAACATAACGAAAAATAAAACATTTTGTCAATATTAACTTAACTCAAGTCAGTCTCCATAATTACATGCCGTCCCTCATGGTCAAAAACCATGCACCTCGCTGTGCGCCACACCTGCATTAATTACTCAGTGTCATTGTTCATTAAATGTTTTAAAAGTGGTCATATGCACTATAATAAAAAATAATAAATTCCAAAATGCAACCCTAAATGGGCAATGTATCTTGGGAGATACAGAGTGTAACTTAGAAATTATAGGTCATATTTTGAAAAAAAAAAATGCATGAACTCTGTCATTTCAGTCTAGATACATGTAGCAATTAATAATTTTTCCATCAAAATTATTTATGCTTGCCCCTTAAAGGGTTAAGTAGACTTGTGGCAGAACAGCGCTAACCCATCCCAATACACAGAATGGCTCCAACACTCAGACTCCAGTAGCCACTGTTTCTGATTGGAACGCCTGTCACCCAGACTCCAGTATACACTGTTTCTGATTGGAACGCCTATGTCACCCAGACTCCAGTATACACTGTTTCTGATTGGAACGCCTATGTCACCCAGACTCCAGTAGCCACTGTTTCTGATTGGAACGCCTATGTCACCCAGACTCCAGTAGCCACTGTTTCTGGGAACGCCTATGTCACCCAGACTCCAGTAGCCACTGTTTCTGATTGGAACACCTATGCCACCCAGACTGCACTATGCACCGTGTCAGACTGGAGCATCGGTGTTGGCCAAACTCTGAGTTAGTCCCACAAAGGGTCTTGTTTCACCTCTGATAAGACAACTGGAGAATAATGAAAAGAAAACTGTGGGTAAGTGTACTGCCACAATAATACAACACACACAAAACACACTTTTTATACTAGATCAATCAATTTTAATATCACTTATTTATTTAAACAAGAATTGGAAATATGCTGTTTAAAAAAGTTTATTTTTTCTGTTTATTTTTAAAATGCATTAATAGGTCAGGCTACATTTTAAGTGATGCAACTGATCACTATTTCTTTTTTTAAAAAATCACTATTTTTAATGTTTTTGCAATTCACAGAAATATTTATATACTTCACTGAAATATTTATATGGAGTGATAAATCACTCCTAAAATAAGATTATAATTACTGTATTTACAGTATAATAATTATTTAAAAAAATGTATTTTTCATGGATGAAGTAAATATTTAAACAAAACACTGCTCAGTTAATCCAAGGCATTCCTTCTGAAAGCACTTTTATTGGTTGTCATTAACCTTCTGACACTTAAAGGGTCCTCAAACAACATTTAACATAACATCAGCAATACAAATAATCTGTGAAATAAAATGCTTTTCATAATCCATATAATAGGTTATTAACAGAAATTAAACAGATGCAATGCAGTCTGTGTACTGTACATGCATGTTAACTATTACTTCTGTAGTTACCGTCAACAAATAAGTTCAAGCTAGTAGTTCAGAACATAACAGTTAAGTGCTGAGGTATAAGATTCTGTCTTCATCTATTTTGAACTCAAAAACACTCAGTTAAAGTAGTCAGTTAAAAGACCTTGACATGATACTAATATAAACAGGGAAGCAATACATTAAAGTCCATAGTCTTGTTAAAACTTCACTTGAAAAGTTAGGAATAAAACTAAAAGATTAATCAGTCAGCCAAAAGCACAAACAATTTAAAAAAAAAAATAGCTATTCCCCTTAAAAGCTGAAAAAGCAGCTTCTGTCTGTTGGACGAGATTTCTAATGTGTGTGTGTGTGTGTGAGAGTGCTTTATTCTAAAACCAAGTAGTCTTGGGGGAAAAATACATTTTACTTACATTTTATTAAAAACAAGTGGCAGCTTACTGTTTCTGGTTAGCTGCCAAATGTGAGAAGATTTACAAAAAAGGTGTTTGCTTAGCTAATAATCCATGAAAACATGTTGTGTCAGCTATGTTCAGTTATGTTCTTGTAGTAATTATGTTCGTTTTAAGACACTTATTAACTTCCAGGAGACCTTGGCTGTCTAACTATGATGCTGATTCTTTTGACTGTCAACAGGAGGCGCTGGTTCCTGATTATGTTCACCTGAGTACTGCGCTGCTGCCAAACCCTTTCCAGTTTCAAGAGGTCACAGGCGACAGCTTTTAATTACAATGGATATAGTGAGTTTTGTGTAAGTGCAACTTAACACACCGTCACAGCGCAGGAATATAGAAACATTCACAAACTGGTGAGCAAGAGAGAAATTTGTGTTGCTTATGTGTTTGTACGTGGTTTCCTTTTGGCTTTCCTGGCGTACAGGAAGTACATGGTGTGTCCCGTGAAAATGAACAGGACGGAGATAGATGACAAGGATGCCGAAGTGTTGTGGCTGGGGTGCAGAGATGACCATGGAGGAAGTGCAGCAGGTCCATCAGGTAGTTCATAGAACTCTGGACTCCATTCACCACCCCACGCTCTGGATTCACTTATGTTCTCCTGCAAGAGCTGAGTCACTGTCAGGTCGAAGGACCAGAGACCTGTAAAACATCGGACACATTATATATTCCTTTGGGTTAAACTTCAAGTTGATAATATATCAATTATATCTTGTAATAAATAAATATCTCAGTAATACAAACAATAATACAAAACAAAGTAATCAGATTACAGTTACATCTTGTAAAAATGTGAAGATTACCGGAAAACGCAACGGATGTGTATCACTCTTTTAAATTCGTTTCAATAACAACTTACAGTTTGGCTGCGTCTGAAAACCTTGGCAGCTGACTTGTTGCCTCGCTGGCCTATCAGTCAATGACTTTGCAGGCAGCGTCTGTGCACGAAGGTACCTCACAAGGCTGATTTGTGAATATTTACTGACTACAATAGTACATTCAAAAGTTACATACATTCAAAAATGTACGAACTGACTGAATAGAACTATGCTGCCTTCAAAAATCAATCAAATTAAGTTAAACTCGCATTGCATTCGGGACGTGCCTTGAAGCCATCCTACCTTGTAATGCGTCCTCCAAATGCGGCATTTATCAGTTTTT
Source organism: Hybognathus amarus (assembly GCA_030378365.1). NCBI lineage: Eukaryota > Metazoa > Chordata > Actinopteri > Cypriniformes > Leuciscidae > Hybognathus > Hybognathus amarus. The sequence continues at coordinate 143,896 of JAQIUQ010002052.1, forward strand.
GAACAAAGCCTATAACTCTTCAGGGAAAACCAATCAATGAAGACATGCCTAGAGCACCTATTAGTGGTCATTGTATAAAACACAAAGGAAAAAACTACTACAGTGTTATATTATAACAATCATTTTCCAACAAAATTATGGAAACATTAACGTGTTTAAAACTTAAATTAACAGCAAATTCAATTGACGTTAGAACTGATCCGCGCATCTCTGGTTTGGTTTCATTCTTACTGACCGCCAGAGGCAGTGTAAACACTATGGATTATCGCAGCACAAGCTAGATAGGTCGAGAGAATAAACCAACAAAGTCATGTGGCATGACGTATGCTGAGCCCTGGAGGGTAAAGCTACAGTAGCTCAGCACTTTTACCTCTTTTGCATTCTCGCCTGGTTAAGTTAGGTTGTTTTGGTTGAGTGAAATTCGCACCTGTCAAGTGCAGCTTAACAAGAGCAGCGAGATTCGTCCCTCACAAGCTGTGATAGCATGTTTCGGGGATTTTGATTAATTACAGCACTTGGTGAGTTTTGTTTGTGCCTCTCTCTCTGTGTTTCCGTGCCTATCAGTTGATCGGCGTTCGTAGATCGACTGGTAGAGACCATTTATCAAAGATGGCTTCTTCCTGTATTCGCGAAGTTGACTGTATGTATACTATCTTCTTATTAAACTGTATGGACACTGACAAAGTTGTCAATGCTTTGGTTTGAATGGAGGGACCCTTACCGTGTTAGTGTGGGGCTATTTTGAGCCTTGTTAGTGGTAATTAGTGGTAATAACAAGCGATTTTTATTTGTCATTATTCTATGCCCTATATACTAGCGTTATACTAGCATTATAGGCTAAACTGTTTTTAGAGATAAAACTATTTTACTTAAGTTTCAGTTTATCTCGTTTTGCGACCTGACCGTGTTTGTCAAAATGCTGCTGCTGTCACAGAGCAGAGCAAGCTCCCTGTAATCCTCCTACCAAGAGTGCTGCTCTCGTCCCCCTCTCCTGTGTTGTACCGTCACGTGACTCACCACTAGCGCGCTACTCAGGTCTAACCCCACCCCTACCGCTACCTTCAGCGGCGCGCACAACCGCGCATTTCTAGTCTACAGCAGCACAGTCAGAGACGGAGAACTTGTGACTTTGTTTATTTAAGAAAAAAATCCTGAAAAGAAGTGCACTAAAGAGGAGAAACATTTTTTGTTAACATGCTACTTGAAAAGAGATTTTTTTTTACATTTTTTTATATTTGTGAAGTAATAATTTTGTAACTTTGTTTATTTAAATAAAACAGAAGTAACCAAAAGTTGATTCTGAACAAAAGCTTTTGAAGTACTGATTTTAACTGATTAATAACCCCAAATGCAAATCACAAAAACAAATTAAAACTCATAAATTAATTTAGATTTAGGTTGAAGAGGCATCCACCTTAATTATTAAAAAGTATCGGTATTGGTATCGGTATTCGGCGATACTGGCCCTGTATTTACTTGGTATCGGATCGATACCAAATCTATTAACATTCGGCAATCATGAAATCAAAGGTCAGATAACGGTTGACTAGGTAACAATGTGTAATTAGACCAAAGGTTCATTTTGCGCCGGAGTTCTCCTTTAATTTTATCAGGTGGGTGGCATTCTTCATGACTATGTTGGTATATGTCATCCATAGTGTTTACACTGCCTCTGGCGGTCAGTAAGAACAAAACAGAACGCTGAGTTACGCATGTATCTGTGGTTCTATGAATTCTGGATGACCGCCAGAGTTGCCTCAGTCACTCGGAATGCGCGAGAAGGCTACCGAGGTAGAAGTGCTAGAGCTACTATACCTTTACCCTCCAGAGCTCAGCATACGTCACGGCATGTGACTTTGCTGGTATATCTCTCTAAATCCGATCTTGATGGCGCTGCGATAATCCTTAGTGTTTACACTGCCTCTGGCGGCCATCCAGAATTCACAGAATCACAGTTACATGCTTAGCTACCGTTCTGTTGCCGAGTCATGGCTCGTGTGAGCCACCTACTGGTTCATGTGTAATCGTATCATCTAAATATTCTCTTTTTACTTTAATTTACTTTCATGTGACCTTGCAGGAATCCAATAGTAATCAGCATTACATTATTTTCATATTGGAGTGCTTGGAACACGTTACTGAATACTTTTTTATGAAGTACATTTTTAAAGATTAACTAAACCCTAAAGCAACTTTTTTAGTTAATGATCTGTAACAATGGGGCTTTATTAGTGCTGATCATTGATTATCGAGTAACTTTTTGACATTTGGTTATAAAGTATTTTAATTCTACAATATATGGTGTAAAAACGTCTTAGTCCTGCCCTCTTCAGTTTGAACGGTGGCTACTGTCAGTTGAATTTTTCTATTGGATGTTTGCGGTTCTTTGTGAGCAGTTTAAAAATCATCTTAGTTTCATCAAAACCACTGTGAGTCAAAAGTTGGAAATATTGTAGCATCTATTTAGCATAGCATTAATTTAGTTATTTAGATTATTTTGTGTAGCCTAGTTAGTTAGTAGCATAGTACAGTTAGCAGGTAGCTTCAAGTTAGCATAGATTTATCTGTTTTTAGTACAGTGTTCAGGATGGTTATGGAATAGAGGTGGAACTGGGCTTCTCCACACAGCTCATGCAGAAAAGCGATCAGTGCCAAACACTGCTCCTCCTGCATGGACTTAATCACAATTTATGGCTAGGCTAAAGTTAGTCCTGTAGGATCGACAAACTGAGCGTTGACTAGCGTCAAATAGCGTCAGAATATCAATATAAATATATGCCCACACAGTAGAGCAGTCGTCGCCATCCACATTTAACTCGACAAAACTCATCAGATGCCGGTCGCGATATGGGAGTTAAGTACCGGAGTTTGAGCCAGCGGCTCGAATGGATTTGGCCCTGTGTCCACAGACAATTCCCCCTCCTCCACTTCAGGTGAAGGTGGGGTAGAAAAGTCCTCGACTTAAAATGACCGCTTTGTTGCAAAGCTACTTGCGTCACTCCAGTCACTCTCGCATTATCCAGAGTCTGACAGCAGCTGTCAGTGCGGGTCTCGTCTGCACTGCAGCACAACTGTTTCAACATTGATAAAAATCCGAAATGTTTCATGAGCAGCAAATCATCATATTAGACTGATTTCTGAAGGATCATGACACTGAAGACTGGAGTAATGATGCTTAAAAATTCAGCTTTACCATCACAGGAATAAATTACATTTTAAAATATTAAGATCGAAAACAGTTATTTTAGATATGTGTCATAACATTTCACAGTATAACTGTTTTACTGTGTTTTTGTAGCCTGGATGCCAGCCCGAACTCCGCCCACAACATTTTTTGGTTGGAAAGTTCGGTCTGGACTCGATCCATTGAGGAGTAATTATGATCGGTTCAGAATCATCGGGCCAATCAAATTGCCAGGGCGGGCTTTATACGATGATGGACAGATTGATCTGCAAGTAATGATCACATTATCAACGAGCACTTAACTGGTTTTCCTCAGAGATGACTGCTGCTGGAGAATTGAGATGTATAGATTCTGCTGTCGCGTCTGTCTGTAAAAATAAATTGACAGCGCATGTATTTTAATAGACAAACAGAGAACTGGAATCAAGGCATTTGTCGATCGGAAAAGATATTTTGCCGTCCTTCCCACATGATTCGGGAAAAGTGTAACTTATCGGCTGGCTCTGACGGTCGCTAAGAAGATGGGACGTAATGACAAGCCTGTGGTCGTTGTGGTTTCTCCTTTGATCGCACTCATGGAGAAGTAAGTAAAAGAAGCAACACTCGTTATTTAAATTCTGAAATAAGTAAGTTCTGTAGTTGAAAACTGCGCTATGCAAAGGAGTTGACTTACTGCGTTGCTCTGATTGGTTGTAGGTCTACCGACTATCCAATTAAGTGCAGAGTTGTGTTTTTCCTGGTTCGGTTACGACACGCCTCATAATCAAAGCTTAATGGAGCGGTCTCAGACTCATATTCTCATTAGAATATGAGTATGACGAAGTCAGGCTAGTGTTTTTGATCAAATACAGTAAATGCATCTTTTGTGGGCATTAAGAAAAAAACATTGCAAACTCTTACCGACCCCAATTTTTGTTGTTGTTGTAATTAATAGATAGGATAAAGCTGCCATCTACTCACCTGACTCGAGCTGTAATAACTCCAAGGAACAGCAGGATGATTGAGATGTAAGACTCAGGTTCTGTCCCTGCTGGGGCATTCTCAAACAAAACAGTGTTATTGGTCCAGTGAATAGAGGAACGGTCCGGCAGCAGAGGCTGGTTGCTGCCTCCACGCAGTGGGTATCCGTGCCTCTGGTGACCTCCGGTCATTCCTCCCACGTTTGACGCATTCCCCAAATTTAGTATGCTGAGGTCCATGGGGCTACCGGGGGCAAACACGGAGCACACACAAAGCAACAGGCAAACTAGGTGCAGGCCGCTAGAAATGACCCCAGTGTTGACCAGGCCACATGTTTTCCGCAGCTTGGTGAATAGGACTGTTCCCAGAAGCCCCGCCACTGCCGACACACCCATCAGAATGCTGAGCAGCGAGCCACTGACGCCCTGGGTGTACGCGTAGCCTGTGGTGATGCAGTCGAAGCCCAGCACTGTGGTGTAGAGGAAGGCCAAGCCCAGGCCGGCGAGGAAAACAGGCTGTCTGTAATATGCCCTCCACCCTTCCTGACAGGTGCTGAGGAGTCCCCGCAGCCGATGGAGGCACACTGGGATTCGGCTGATTTCTTCTAAACGCAGGGTGCTGGTGCTCTCCTCTGAGGGGGCTCCAGTGGTACTTGCTGAGGTCCTGCCTGAACAAAAGAGGAGGGATTTGGTCAAAATACAGTGTTATTCTTCTTTTCTCTCTTTCTTCAGTATGTATCTATCATCTTTTAATTGTTCTGTCTCTCTGTCTGTTGTGCATACCTTTGTACTATCCATCTGTCTGTCATTTGTTTGTTTGTTCAATCTGTTTGTCTGAATGTTGTTCGTTCATTAATTTGTTCTATCTGTCTGTCGTTCCATCTATCTACAGTATTTATCTATCTAGCTGTCTATCAGTTCATTCTATATGTCTATTTGTCTGTTTGTTGTTCGTTCTGTCTGTCAATACTGACTAGCAAATTACACATTTCTACAACGGCATCAGCAACTGAAAACTACTGTGTGATGTTATTTCCACACCACTAGGTGTCAGTATAGGGAAATATTTGCAATGTCAACTAAAAATAAATAAACCACACTACTGAGAGCAACTGAAATTCTTAAGTTTACCTTGTGCACATTTCCTTTTCTTCTCTATATAGCTTTGCTGTTCCAATGCTGGTGGTTTGACGGACAGAGCCGGTACCGATATGGTAGACTCTGGAGAGGAAGACGAACTCCACAATGAGGGACACCAGATTCCATCCTAAGATGAAGCCACAACCAACTACATTCGAGGCCAGGGTCATTACCTGACCCACCGCCAGAGGAGCCAGGATGTTGGTCACCTGATCGATCCGCCTCATTGTTGCATTCATTCCTGTATCAGGAGGAAATCAAAATGTTTTTGTGTGTGTGTTTGATATTTGTGTGCTATGTATTTGTATGCTAATTAGATTATTGCACTGTTATCTTAGCAACATGCTAACAGTAAACTTTACAAAAATCATTTGAGTTGTTTCTCCTGTGTGTGTTTGTTTGGTAACACTTTACAACAAGGTTCATTTATTAACATTAGTTAACTACATTACTTAACATGTACTAAGAATGAACAATACTTCTTTAGCATTTATTAATCTTAGTTAATATTAATTCCAACATTAACTAATACGTTATTAAAATCAAAGGTTGTTTTAGTTAACATTAGTTAATGCACTGTGAGCTAACATGAACACACAATGAACAGCTGTATTTGTATTAACTAACTAACATTAACAAAGATTAATAAACACTGTAACTAATGCATTGCTCATCGCTAGTTCATGTTAGTTAATGCATTTACTAATGTTAACTAATGAACCTTATTGTAAAGTGTTGCTGTTTTTTTGTGCAGCATGTGGAATTGCTCCCTCATTCATGAAGTTAGAAAGTAGCTGCCTATGTACTTGATTTGACAGAGCCAAGTCTGTCAAAAAAGACACTAATTGTTTTTGCATGCACATCAGCAACACACTCATCAGAAATGGCATAAACAGAAACGTCCCTTTTTCAGGACACGTAAAAATCCACACAAAATAAGCTTTAAAGATCTTTATTGGAATAGGTTTAAACTATGGTTTTCATGCTTGTTTAACGGACTTCAAACCATTATTGTATGTACACCTGTGCAACAGTTCTTAAGACACTTTACAAAGAAATTTGCAGGAAAAAGGCAGATAAAAATGAGAGGTTTCCTTTTTGCTGTGTTTATTTGACGTGTTCGACTGATTAAATGTTAAAACAGTAACACCTATATAATTTCCAATACATAGATTAGCATTATGCTAACAGAAATAAAGGTCATACCTGCAAGGTGACCACGGTTGTAGCCTGTGATCACCACTATCCAATCCCTCTGGATGGCAATGGTGAGAGCTGTGCTGGCGAGGTTCGCCACATCTGCCAGGATGATCACCACCGTATAACAAACCACCTTGTTTGAGTTGTGTGATGCAACAAGTTACTATGCTATGTCATAACAGCAGGAATGCTTATGTTCTGCAATGGCTAGCCAGAAACATAAGGCACACAAGGCTATGCTGAACATAGATATCCATATAAAAGCTAGATGTCACAGCAGAGTCTTTATCGTCATCACCGCGGACATCTTGTCACAAGGCAGGCTTTCTGGCGGGCTCTGTGGTATCTGATGTTAGATGAGTGATCAACACAAACACAAATACTCTTATCTCGTTTAAATCTTGACGGATTTACAAACGGTTTTGTTTCTTACAGACATTATCAACGTGGCTATAATTCTGGATGATTATTCAGTTATACACTTATGTATATACTTATTATTCAATAGTATGCAGTGTCATAACTACATCTCTGACACTTATAACAAAGCAGACCTTTTGAAAATCGGTAGAAAATTGAGCAAGTTACGTTTATTTAAGAAGTACGTGCACCATTAAAACAATGTTACGAGTGAGCGAGCTGCCTGTGACAAGATGGCCGCCAGGTGCTGACGTCGACCTCCATTGGCCAGCAGTGCAGACGAGATATCTAGCGTTTATAAAGTTAATGGATAGATGGATATCTATGATGCTGAACACATGATTGCTTCTGAATGGGCAGATATTAATAACACATTTTGGGGTACAATGTAAGAGGGACTTACAGTTAGCCATCCATCCCAGATTTCCTCAATCCATTTTTTGTATGAGAACACCAACATGAGTACAATGCTGCAGACGGTAACTGAGATATTCTGAATGAACAGGGATGCGTGGGCCACTGTAGAGAGAGATAGAAAGGAAATTATGTTACTTAAAATAATAGAAAAATACTTTAATCACATGAAAAAAAGGCTCCATAAAGAAAAAAGCTTGTTTTGAGGACCTTTGTTATTATTAGGGCCCAAACCCTGAAAGGATGAAAGCCCTATAGCTTTCCATTGGATTATCCCTCTTATTCTTTTTCGTCAAGGTTTCGGGGGCTTCTGGGAGCCTTAACATGTATAAAAACTCACACAGGATGGAATTTGCACACAGGCTCGGAATCCGCGGCCATTAGGGCCTGGCAGGATGTCTCTACAGCATATAGTTATACTTAAACGGAAATCACCCTCTTATTTTTATCCCAATTTGCTTCAAACTTTGTCAGAATAATGGCAAGACAGAACAGATATAGACCTGCAAAAGGAACTCTTGATATCTTAAATTCTGTTGCCATGGCAACTCATCAAACTTTGATAATCTTTTTGGGTGTTGTTGAGGCTCCAGCATACTTCAAATTGCATGAAACTCAACACGTCAGAATTGTCAGGCATTAGACACTGGCAAAGCCTTAGAAATGGGCATGGAGAGAGATCTCTGTAGCACAAGCTTTTGACAAAAGTGGGAGTTTAGTTTTACCCACAGTCACCAAACTCAGTATTGTTCTCATCAAGCCGACTTTCTAATTTACAGTCATTAGCTCCGACCAACAGGAAGTCAGCAATTTTCGAATGTGTTTTTTATTTTTTAAATCAGGCTCTGAATTTTTTACTCCTCCTCCTGGGGGATTATATGATACACTCCAAACCTTTTTAACATGATGACAATATATAGAGGAGCTGAATTGAGAACAGATATTGGATATCTTGTGCAGTGTTGCCATGGCAAGGGATTAAAGTATGATGACAAAAAATGGAAACAGTAAGAGTCTCATTTCTTCTTAACAAATTATACAACATTTATTTCTATATAAAATGTGTGTATATATATATATATATATATATATATATATATATATATATATATATATTATATATATATATATATATACTATATATATATATATATACTGTATATATATATAACACATTTTATGCATAAGTTAAAATATTCAGATCAGTGCTGCCAGTTTGAAAAATCAAATTTACTACATAGTTTAACCACTTATGAGACTCAAAGCCTATTTTAAAACCGGGTTGAGAACTTGAGATCTTGCTGAGAACAGTGTTTGCAGAGAACTGTTTTCAGATACAAATCATTCTAGTAGGTATTGTATTAGGATGTATACTTAGACACTATCAAAGTTCTATCAAGGTTACTATCAAGGTTAATAAAAAAAGACCTTGAGATAAATACTGGACTTCTGGACAAATAATTTTGCACTCCTTTGAAAGTGACCTATGACATAAAATGATTCTTAACAAATGATCTCATGGATGTGGCTGTCGTGGTTCCGTGGTATTATGGCACCATCTGCTGCAGTAAATGTTGCATATTCAGTTGACTTTGACATAGTCCTTTTACATTTACCTGGTTAAAATGCATATTTCCCGCCGTGCACAGTTGCTTTAAGTCCACCAATGTGACAGTGGCACCGGGGCATGGGCCCGTCATTCGCTGCTTACAGCTATATTTATTATTGTTTTGTATAACTTTAATGTTTAATTTATAATGTTTTGTTTTGTATAGTCTTTTCAGTGAAATAACAGAAGATTTTTTTTAAACAAATATTTCTGTGATAATGTATCTTTCACCTTTGTTTCTTGGGTTGCGGTCTACCCAGTCTCCAATCAAAGCCCCAAGTAAGAGCACCATATCGGCCACCACCAGTCCAAAGATCCCGGTTAACAGCAGGTTATGGCCATACAGCTCGATCAGGAAGACGGAGATGGCAAAATGCCACATGCGATCACCCTGGTATGTGAAAAGAAGCACTCAGCTCTAGATATCATACTTCACATATCATAATGCACATTGTGTGGTCCACAAAGCATCATGAGAAAAAAAACATGTAATGCTGTGCCAAAGCTCATGCCCTGCTTACTGAGTGCCATCATGGCAGATATGAAAACAGCTCCTTACCCACATAGATAATGCTCCGCTCACATAGATGAGGAACTTAGGACCCTTGAGGTAGATGAGGGCTGATCCTATGAGATAAATAGTCTCAAATGATTTATTTCTTGCATGTGCATTTATTGTAAATAATAGACTATTGTTTCATGCCAGACAGCAAAAACAAGCAGGGTCTGCAGACTTATTGTAAGCATGCATATTTTACAGCATACAGCGTCCTTAGCCTTGCCTTAAAATTCAAAGAGATAGTTATGTCATTATGTCATGATTTACTCTCTGAACTCATGACTTTTTCCTTCTGTGGAGCACAAACGTAAAAATCATTAAGAATTGTGCTGGTCATTCTTTTCCATGCAATTATGTTGAATGGGGACTGAGGATTTTAGTTTAGGCTTGTGAACTGTAAACTTGAGTACCAAATCTTTTTTTTTTTTTTTTTTTTTACCAGTTCTTTGAAAAAAGTTGAACTCGAATGACTTGTAAATGAATGCTACTTCTCTAAGGAACTGTTAAGAGCAGAAAAAGTTTCACAATAATTGCTTAAATTCATATCTGTTACACAAAACAAAAAAAAATGGAGTGTCGCACATGAATAAAATGGATCCTTCTTGATATGGTTTCATGGAAAAGCATGACCTTCAAGTGGTTTGGAATGACAAAGATTTTTTGGAATGACAAGGACAAGGACTGAACTGTTTCTTGAAGCATTTTCTGTCAAACTGATTTAAGTTCTATAGAAATTCCACTCTTAGTTAGGCTATATAGAATATCACATATATTGAGTTTTTTTAAGAACAATTTCCAGAGTATCAAATAAAATATGTTTGTTTCCCTGTAAAGACAAATAGTAAAGAAACATACGTGGTATATTCCTGGCTTTGATCACAGGTGAATCTCTGTCGTGATCATGGTCGAACTCCAGAGCACCAGCACCACACTGGGCCCCCTCTGTTCTGAGAGACATCCTGCATCAACAGCATGACTGAATTACAATCAGGCCAATAGATGGTAAATGCACAAATCATTCCAATCGATTTACAACTTGCGAACTTATAAAAAAACGTTTTTTTTAAACTTGCCTACAATAATAACCAAGACCATTTATTTGAAATGGACTTTTAACTTTCCATTCATCAAAGAATCCTGACAAAAATGATACACAGATGATGCTGAAACTTTACATCACAGGAATAAATGACATTTTATTATACAAATAGAAAACCATAATATTAAATTGCTATTTGATATTATTATACTTCACAATATTTGGTACCTTTCACCAAATAAATGCAGCCTTGGTGAGTATGAGACTTCTTTTAAAAAAATCCCAAACTATATACAGCATATGGGTGTAAATAGTCAACAATATTACTGACTTGAAAGCATTGATACTATCGAATGAGAACTGAATCTGAGCTGCATGATGACATCACTGTTGACATTACTCCAGAGCATATTTATAGAGTAATTGAACCCATTATACAATTGATGAACTTTACGCAGTTATTGAACTGAAATGAATCACTATGAAACACTAAAATAATTTCACCTGAATAATGACTGTACAAAACTATACTATCTATTGTGTAAAGCCCTGTAAAAATTTGAATTAGAAAATGAACATACTTTTCACACATTCTTAGTGATCTCCCTTTTTGACAGCAGAAGTTTGTGTAAAACCTAATAGTCATGCAATATAAATTAGGGCTGTCAAATGATTAATCGCGATTAATCACATCCAAAATAACGTTTGTGTCTACATAATATATGTGGGTGCACTGTGTATAATTATTTTATGTATATAAATACACACACATGCTTGTATATATTTAAGAAATATTTTCTTGTATATACTGTATATAGATGTATATATACAGTAATTTATATAATATAGAAATATAAATATTTTATATATAAATAATATTTTTTTCTTAAATATACATGCATGTGTGTGTGTGTATTTATATACAGTATATACAAAATAATTATACACAGTGCACCCACATTTATTATGTAAACACAAACTTTAATTTTGGATGCGATTAATCGTCATTAATCGTTTGACAGCCCTAATATAAAATGAACCAAAGAGTATCTTGAGCTTCAATGGTATTAAGAACATCTGACCGTCACATGATCAATGTCACAATTAGATTGACCAAGAAATTGTACAAAATGAAATATTTCTTTCTCATTTTGCATCATAACAGTTATAGTTTTAAAATGTTTTAGCTTTCTGTCCATGTTGATGGTCTTTTCCGCTTTAAATAAAATGTATATTCCCAGACTTCCTGCATGGCCTCAGACCTCCAGACCCAACTGTATACATAATATTTTAAATATTTAAGCCAAAAAAAAAATAAGACTGGTAGAAAAAAAAACCCAAGTAAAATCACCTGATATTTGACTCCTAGAGTCCTTCTTGCTATGAGCGCTTGCTGTGTCTCAAGGTTGTGCTATCCATGTGTCCCAGGTAAGGATGCTTCCATGCAGGCCTGAATTCCAGCAGTCGTACTGTGAGGGGCTTGATAACATCATAGTGCATGAGGGCACCATTGTATGAAACTGCCAGAAAAGCAGAACGAGTCACAGGCTGACAAAGGCAGCCAGCAAATTCCACAGCACGTGACAGCGAGGGGGGACAATGTCACCGTTCACCCCCCACATCACAAAAAAAGACCAAGCTGTCACTCAAATCTCATACACATGCACTCACACAGTAATAAAACATCAACATAGTGATGCCTTGACACGATTCAATTTTGTGATCAATTATTCAATCAGAATCAGTTTATTAGCAAAATGTTTCATGTCCACTGTTTAACAACAATGTTTAAAGATTATACAATTGACATCTGAACAATATGCCGCATCTTGAACCCTTCAGATAACATATAATGGACATTTACCGGCAATGAATGCTCTTTATCTCACCACTCACTCACTTCAGATAACAAAACAATAAAAGTCCAAACCCTATCAAGTACTTACTTTCTCAAAGGATTAATTGTTTTCACAAATAGTGCTGTGTTTATTTTGGTCAACTATTTTTCAGTGCTTGTGTATATATGTATACCACCACCCACTCTTAGCCCAAAAAAGAACCTAATTCTAGCATATTCTCAACATATTAATAACAAGTGGATTCATTACCAGATTCCTACACTTCCCACACAAAAAAGGTTCCATGGAGATCTATATAGAACCATATATGACAAAAAAGGGTTCCATACAAGGACAAACATCTTAAATTATTGCATCATACTTTCATAATTAATGGGTTATTTAATTTTTTTCCCTAGTAATAGCATGAGAGCTTGTGTCTTCATTACTTGAGTAAGCTTCAAGCTTCATTACTTAGAGTAAAAGTACAGACACTCCTTGCTAAATTTTACTCAAGTACAAGTAAAAGTACTACAGTCAGATGTCTACTAAAGTAAAATCCTGAAGTACTTGTTTTTTAAAGTACTTAAGTATCAAGAGTACAACATTTTCTAAATATTGCATTAAAACTACAGTGAGAAACGGCCTACATTTACTGTACTGCTAATGTACTCTGTTACTGTCCGGCTCTGCTTGGGTCACATTCTCTGTGTCTGTCCATGGACTTATATTTTGATATTATTTTGTCTCATTTTGCCTGTGTTCAGTTCCACTGTGTTTAGTTTCTGTTTGTTTGGTTGTCATAGTTATTTATGTTTTCAATGTTTAATTGATCAAATCTCACCTGTTGTATATTATGTTAATCATCCTGTAATTAAGCCCTTTAGTTTCTTCTGTTATTGTCTTGTGTTAATGTTATGCATCTTTGTTTAGTTACTTGTACTTATTAAATTTCATTTCATCGATCATCTTTGTCAGGCCTCGTTTTTTCTGGATCATCTTGTCAAGCCAGCGCAATGCAGCATAAGGCATGGTGAGAGCTTAATTCGTCAAATATAATTAAAATAATAATAAAAAAATAATAATCTAAATCCATAAAATGATCTCATGATGGAAGAGGCTTTTATGAAGCACCTGACTGAACCTTTTCTTCTAAGAGCGTGCAGATGTTTTATAAGAAATAACTGCTGTTAATAAGTTTATAGGCTGCTATACTCCACACTTGTAATTTAGAAAAAATGGTCTTTTTCTTTGCATGATTGTGTTTATGGGGTGCAATATAACATGTATCCGTAGTTTTTCTTTTTTTAAAAGTCTTATTTTTCATAAATTTCACCTTTATTGTCAGCCGCGCTCTCCCTGTCCACTGAACGAACGGTTGACTTCCTGAGTCTATGAAAACACTCCCTCAGAACCACGTAGCGGGCTCAGATTGGTTCGTTTGGGCCGGTGTGTTGTGATTGGCTAAACTGTCGCTCACATTGTCCGGAAGATTAACGCCCATGACCTTTACGGGCGAAACGGGCGGGCATGCCAAATGTGGATACCATAGACGGTGGATACACGTAAATAATGATGTGGAGACTGCAGTATCAGTGAGGCAGAATCAGACCGAGAAAGCCACGATGAATCGAGTCAAGCAGAACCTCACCACACACGGCTCTTAATAAAGGTTTCTGAATGATAATTTGCTTCATTTTTTACTTTATACACGTTTGTTTTACACGTTTGTTAAACACAAACAGCGTTGGCAAGTTTACGTTCTTGATCAAATCGAAAATAAAGTCATAAAGCATATATATATGAAAAATACATTTACAACATTAGTACTTATACAAAATTCAGGTCCATAATGTTTGTACGCGTTTGCCGTAGACACAAAATAGCCTAACTAATAGCCCATAAAGCCTACAAAGCCAGCGCTGGCATTTGAAAAAAACAACAACAACACAACGCTACGTCGGGAATTATACATGCAAATACATTTAAAATGATGAAGCTCTTAGCCTACTTACAGGTTGTGGTCCAACCCTGCTGTAGTCCAAAACGAGTCGTTTTTGTAGGCAATTTTACTTCCTGATTTTTAAAAGACGATATCTCTGCTTACACTAAACTTTCAGTGCTGTAACTTTGCAGATACTGTTCATGCACCAACAGCAACATTACACACTATTTAAAATGATAAAAGTGAAATTGCAGTAAACCCGCCCTTTAATGTTGAATCTGAAAACAGATTTCTTTTCTTCTTTCTTTTTCATTTCAACTCTTTTGAGAGGTTTTTTTTTTAGCTGGTGGTAATTTTTTTTTCCAGGAAGCAATCTGTTATCAAATGTTTTTGTAATTCAACTGGTTATAGATCACTTATTGATACACATTAAGAATTCCTCAATGCTTTAAATGCAGAAGATTGGAAGGGCTCTTACTGCAACCTCAGGTGCTTCAATGCCGTCTGATGCCGAGTCTGATGTTTCCAAGTTTTCATTTAATATAAATGGAAAGAAATGTACAGCACTGTCCAAATGGCTGATTCTGATTATTACAACAAATTATTTTTTAGGAGACATTCAATGAGGCAGTAGGTGTATTACAGTGTAATATAAATATTTATTAATTTGCAAGAAACATGAGAAAAATACTCTCAAAATCATAGCAGAACATCTGTATTGGGGAAAAACTTGAATATAAAATTTTTTCTCTGTTTCTCTATACAAAATCTATGTATAAGTTGCATATGCCACTACCAAATATGGCACAGCATGGTGTAAGACTAGAAAACTGGTCTTTAGGTATTGTCCTACAGTCCTACAGAGACAGAAACACGCAGAGACCTTCCTTGCTGATCGAATACCACCATTGGATCGATCGAATTTACAATAGTAGTATCATTATTTTTTTATATTTTGCAATAGTGAAATGTATGTAAAATTACATGTATTTTATATTACTAATATACTGTGCAAATCACTCTCTTCAACGAGATCTTCATTTTATCAGCAGCTGGTACACGTGGTTGTTTTATGTAAATTTGGAAGCAGAATACCAAAACTAGAACCACTAATGACATTGACAAATTGACAAATAATTTGAAGGGAAAGAAATGATGACAATATTCCAGCAGTTCCTGAAAAGGCAGTTATTTAAGCTCTGAATGAATTTATATAAAACTATAGAACTTTAAATTAAAGCTCATCTGTAGATCTTTTGGTCTGATTTCAGTGAATTCTGTGACTTGAGTTCTTCATCCTGCAAATGAACCTTGTAAGATACCGAATTGAGTTCTTGAACCGAGTCACTGTGCTGTTTTTTGCAGCAGTGGTTTCGTATGGCTCTGAAAACAGCAGTGCCAGGTACAGACAGACTTGGGATCCCAGCCAGGAAAAAGATTATTACATAGATCCAATTTGGATATGGCTTCTTCTCCAGGGTTGGGAAATTTTCCTATAAATGAGAACAATATTTTTTAATCAATTCCAATGCATATAACAGTTTTTTAATGAGAATCAGCTTATATTAAGTGATTGATGAGCTTGTAAATCACCGATTTAGGGTCCCAGGCACTGTAGAAGATTTCCTTGGTGACAACGGTGGAAAAGTAGAAGATGAAAATGGCTAACATGATGAGGGGACTAATGTATCTCCATGTGGCTTGCCAGAAGATATTAGGCTTGTGTCCAATCATAAATTTCAGGTCATCATTGAACCTGTCCATAAACAGAAGACACAATCATTTATTGCTGATTTCATTGAGCTTTATCTGAACAATAAAGTCATAAACTCATTGTCTAGTCACTGTGAAAACATCTGTGAATTGCTGATACATGATCAAACTGTTCTGCTGTAAATCAATGTGTCTTCTTTCACTTGTCTATGTCCTATTACTAGTTCACATAATGTGTTCGAAGAAGTGAAACCATTCAATAGCAAAAGTACTATGCTCTGACCTACCTGTCTATCCCATAGACGTAAACGACTCCAATCATCTCAGAAAAAGCAATGATGAGGAGGGGAATCGAGCCAGCAAAGCTGTCGAACAGGGCCAGCCAGTAGTTCCCTGAGCCCTGGAACAAATATAAGCCCAACCAAGCAGCAGACCAAGCACGTCAGCCCTGTCGTCAACAATAAAAGGAGGAATTTCAGCTAATTTGGAAACAATATCATCACTTGGATGGAGGTGTGAAAAATCTGCAGTGCATTCTTACTTAAATTGTCATTGATGGTTCCATGAAGAACCTTTAAAGGGTTAATTCCCCCCAAAACGAAAATTTTGTCATTAAATACTCATCCTCATGGTGTTCGAAACCCATAAGGCTTTCGTTAATCTTCGGAGAACAAATGAAGATCATTTTGATGAAATCTGAAAGTTTTTTGCCCCTCTATTGACAGTATGCGAAACTACTTTCAAACCCCGGAAAGGTAATAATGACATCATTAAAGTAATCCGTGTGACTCCAGCAGTTTAGCCTCAGTTGTTTGAAGCGACATAAGTGATTTGTTTGCTAAAAACAACAACATTATTTAGCACTTTGTTTGCGATATATTAATCTCCGACTGATAAAATTGAGGTTAAACACTTGCTTCATAAAATTGAGGTTAAACCCTCAGTCACATCGTTTACTGTTAAAGGCCTATTCACACCGGGATGAATTTCCCACGTGAATATTGCGCCGACGTTTAACGTCTCCTGAATAAACAAAGGGTGCAAAGGTGAGTGTGCACACTGACACAAAAAACGCCATACGCAAAAGTGTCATTTTTAAAAAAAATGCCTCGGGTTCGTTTATTTTGGTTTGGCGCGGCCTCATCTGACCAATGAGATTGGCGCATTTGCTCACGTGTCTGGAGCTTCTGAAGTTACAGTAAAACACAACTTGAGAGGCGCTCGAACACAAATGGTCTTGGCGTAGCACACATACGTAACGGCGTGTTACGTAAAAGTTGGTGTCGGAACACAAATTTGGTGTTCGCCAAACTGGTGTTGGAACACAATACAAACGCGACTTGCGACTTCAGAAATAGGACTATTTTTCAGCAGCATCTAATGTTAGGGAATGAATCAGCATGTTCAATCGGCTCATCGTCAGTGAAAATCGATTGGGTGTGAACACAAAAAATGCGTTGAAAAACACTGGCGAATAACGCGCATCCGATTTTCGTCCCGGTGTGTACGGCCCTTTATGATGTCTTACTTTTCGAGGGCTTCAAAGTGCTAGTGGTGTAGACTGAACCACTAAGGACAGAAAGCTATTTAACATTTACGGAAACGTTACTGGAACACTTATTGAACAAAATCTTCTTTATAGTGTAAAACGGTTCTTTAGATGATCAAAATGTCCTCAAAATGTCCACACTAAAAAAAGGGTTTTTTAAAAACCGACCACTAAAAGATTTTTTGGGAACCAAAAATGGGTCCTATGGAAGTGCTGAAGGAAAAAAAAACAACATTTTGGAAAATTTATTTTTAAGAGTGTTTATAATCATAGAGTCTTCTGTCCTACCTGAAATTGCCTCTTTGGGCCAGCTTTTAGGAAAGACCTTCAGGTCCTGCAGAGGAACCAGAACACCCTCAATGTTGCCAAACATGGATGACAGGCCGAGGCAGAAGAGCATGACGAAGAACAGGACGAGACCAGAGAGGAGACAGTGGCATCTTAGTGATGGCCTCAGTGAACACAATGAAGGCCAGACCTGTTCCTTCCACACCCTGTGAAAGTGTGAAAACTACTGGTTTATTTCAAGCCCACAATTACTGTATTACATGAATAATTAAATTCCATTCCATGTGACCAATCAGAGCAGAGCATTCTCTTGGAAAGGAAGGGTTTAAAAGAGAAATTCTTTATCAAACCATTTTAGACACTGTTAGAAAAGAGGTGATGCTGCAAAATATTGCAAGTAAAACCTTTTAAAACAGCATAAACGGCCAACTTTAAATGATATGCCAAAACTAAAAGTAAAGGAATGTTATGAGAATTTAGTTCTCATAAAATGTAATGTATGTATTGATGCTCATGTTGGATAAAAAGGATAGACCCTCACATAAAGATCCTGGTGATTGTATTTCAGTAATTCATTCTAATATCAATGTTAAAGTCGCAGAAGATTTTTTTATTCCGTATTGTGATAAGAAAAATATAATATAAGAAATATAATAATATAAAAAATAATGATATATATCTAATATAAGAAAGATATATAAGGGCTGTCTATCAGTTGTTGACTGGATGGAGGCAGATATGAATGCAAGCTTGCAGTCGATATTTTTAAATATTGTTAATAAATTAACAAAAAATATTTTTATGTTAATAATAATGCTTTTAAGATATAATGGTAAATTAGTAAATTTTATACAAAATATTAAAATTACACATTTTATGCACATTTCATTTATTAGAGGTATATTTGTATCTCTATTAGTGATATTTGTCTTGAAAGTCCTTGATATTGTAATTTTAACAGCATTCTTCATTCCAAGGCGCCATATATGACACTTTTGCAAAAGCGTAAACGGGCTGGTAATTTTGGGTGGGCATCACCCATCCCTATACCTGTACCTCACTGAGGAAGCTGTTTAGATCACAGGTCTTCAGGCCGAGGTTGCCCGATGATGTCAGAGTTTGTAGTATTGAGGCTCTGGAGAACCTCTTGATAGTTGCTCTCATTGATGTTTCCTTCTGGCAGGTCAAACGTGTTCAGAAGAGTCAAGATGTTTCTGCATTACAGGGGCAAGATGATTGATATATATTCTTAAGGTTTACAATTTTAACAAAAGATAATACATTAGGTGATGTAACAACACTTTGGTGTTGGTTGATTAACTAATTATTTGTGTTAAAAATAAGATATTACTACATGTATAAATAACATAAACTAAGCTTAAGCCAAACAAGCTTAAACTAAGCAAAGAAAGGCTTGTGCAGTCGCACTCTCAACTGAGTGGAAAATGAAGTATTTCCGGGTCTTAATGCTGTAAAAGTGGTTTTCATATTTAGTTTAAATTAGGGTCATTACTACAGTTTGGTGGATTTTATGTACCCATAAAACAATACTGCACATTTTAATTTGCATATAATTTATAAAAAAGGAAAGCAACTCCTAACGATTCAACCTCTAATGGTTCTCTATTCTCACTAATATAGTCGAAATAAAGGAGTGAATGAAAACGATTGAGTAAATTCAGACACTGAGTGCTCTGAAAGGGACGCCGCTTTTGCATAGTTTGTGCTTGCTGTAATCATTTGAAACTTAACTGACAGCTCCAGTAGTAATGAAAAGATACATCTTGAACTCTGTCATGGAAACTAGCATGTTTAAACTGAAATTAAACAATTAAACAAATTAAACTATCAAAAAATTGAATGAGTGCACTCTGAGAACGGCCACTATGGTTTTGGACACCACTACAAATGGCTGTCCCCTCAAATAGTGCCCTATTTAAAAGTATAGATTTCAGACACACCCCAACAAATTAAGTGTGCATCTCGAATCAGCTCCTTAGTTCCAAAGCTTGTGAATAATATATCGTCCACACGAGTCCGAGAGCCTTGGGACCCTGGCTCACTTCACATTGGGACAGTACAACGTCACGACTGTATTACTTCGTAAGCATTGATGCTCCTTGGTTTTTGCAGTGAATTTTGGGATTTTTCAGAGAGCAAACGTCTTGGAAAGATTTTGCGAATTGAGACAGCCCTTACAAAGGCTGACTCCCTGATCAGTGCCCTGACTACTGAACTATGGAGCTGATTGAGCTCTGATGAGCTGATGGAGATGACCCAAGTTTTTTCGAGATGTAGACATTTTTGGCCATTCATTTACGTGGTACCGGCATTTTGGGGGCATGAAAACCAACAATAACGAACATTTTTGCGTGTTTAGTCTATAGGCATGTGCGAGTACTTTCTTCCTGAAATTGTGCCGCTTAATAGTCCACTTGTAGTAATAAACCAACCTCATTGTCCTTCTGGACAAAACTGCTCTATGCTTTGGTCATCTTGATTGTTTGTATTCACCATTCTGAGAAGAATGCATGTGCAGACTTGTAGTGTTTATTTACAAAGTGATATCGCCAACTACTGACCTGGCATGCATAATGCAGCGGTTTTATTTATTTTCGTGAATCCGTGTGAACGTGGATCTTTTCAAACACCCTTTCCATTTTTAGTACATTGTTGGCATCTAAACGTATCCTAAGTCATGAACTCTGTCTTTTCCTAATTTAGAAGACTTATAGCATATAGAAATAACGGTAACACTTTACAATAGGTGTGCACTAATAAGCATTAATTCATGCTTAACTAATGCACAGATAATACTGAATTAATGTGTAACTAATGATTATTTAAGCTATTTATTAATGATTACCACATTAGGAACTAATTAAGAGTCTGTAAGGTTAATGTATTAGTTCATACATGAATTGTTATTAATTAAATATGTAATTGTGGATTAATTCCATAATAACTATTTTTTAACTAATAGTGTTAATTAATATGTTAATTACAAGAATAAGCCAGAACCTTGTATTTCAACTTTCAGATAATATGACAGGTACACTAATATGTATTAATACATCATTAATTACTTAATTGTTAGTGCAAATTCATGTGCAAATTACTACAATTACTAAATGACTAGTTAATAATGATGTGCCCCAACAAGTAAAGTCATAACATAATGATACCTTTGCAAATCATTAGCTAATGATTAATTAAAGCAGACAACTGGAAGTTGAAGTGCATAGCTTTGACTAATTGTGGTAATTAACACATTAATTTACACTATTAGTTAATAAAATATGTTCTTAAGGAATTAATACACAATGACACATTGAATTAATATCAATTCATGTATTACTTAATCTATTAATCATATAGACTCTTCATTAGTTGCTGATGCATTAATCATTAATTAATGGTTTAGTTCTTCATGAGTTATACATTAAGTCATGATTATCTGTGCATTAGTTAAGGATGAATTAATGCATATTAGTGCACCCGTATTGTAAAGTGTTACCGAAATAACATGTCCACCCTGTTGTGGCAGTTTATACTGGATATGAAAATGTTTCTTTATTTATATAAAATAAAATAATAATGTCTTCCAAAATGTCAATCTTCTGCTAGGAGGTTTTAGGCTTCATTAACATATAACACCCACCCTGTTATACATATTGCATTGTAAAAATCTAATGTAACAGAATGGACAAATTTCCTATACCACATGTGAAATATTTGGTCAGAATGATTACGATCATTTAGGTTATTGACCTTGAGTCTTAAACTTGATCATCAGTGTATTTTCAGATAAACAGACATTGTCTCTGATAAGATAACTGAATTTTAAAAATAGTTTTCAACAAACCTGCTCAGTCCAACACCCATAAAACTGTATGAATGTTTCTTTAGTTATTCATATTCATATGTTAGTTTATTGCATTAACTATAATAACATTGTAAAAACCATGGTATTATAGTTATAAAAACAGATACCAAAATGATATTTGGATAAGATTCATGGTCACAACAAATGAGTCACTCAAATGAGTGTCTTTTACAACATCTGTGGATTTTTCATTTAATTTTCATCTACCAAACAGAAAGTCAGATGATAATGCTATGACAATAATAAGCACTTACCCATTTATACAGTCATCAAATCGCTCTGTAGCTCTAAAACCAATGATGGTGTAGATGACAGTGGCTGCGTAGATCGAGGTAAAGGCATTAATGATGGAGATGATAACCGCATCTTGCTCACAGTTATTGCTGATGGAAAGATAGATAATAACGATTAGATTGTTAATCATTTGGAGTGTTTGCACAGAAAGTTGGGTGTAAGCCTGGAAAGTACTGTGTAATTAAGAGGAATTTACAGTGTAACTTTCTGTAATTATAGTGTACCTATAAAGTACTTACATGTAAGTACTGTATAAGGGGACAATATGTTAAGTTTATGGAATAAAGGAGTAACAACCAGGAGAATTAAGCTCTAAGTATTATAGAACTAAGGGGTACTTATTTCTACTATTAAGATACAACAATCTTACATTTGGGAGCAATTTAGCAAGAACTTTCACTGCATACCTTTTTGTAGCAATTGTGTATCAATAGGCATACTGCATATGTTTTATAAAAATGACAGGGTACATCTATGCATTTTTACAAATAATAATGATAATAATTTAATAGCAAAAGTGCAGATGTTTAAGTTTAGGCTAACATGTTTCAAGGCAAGAAAAGCTAAGACTATTGCAAATTTTTAAAACATTAAATATATGGGAAATATATCTGGTTTCATGTGGTTACAGGGTAAGTGGTGCTTATATAATAGATAAAGGTTTCTGAGTCAGTTATTGTATTTACCCTGTACCTACATGGAACAAGAGGTAACAAACACGACTTTAATTTACAGCCCGCAATGTCACACTTATGCTGTAACTACATGGAACAAGGGGGTAACAAGCACCACTACATGAAACAATAGTATCTTTACCCAGTATTTAAGCAAAAGTTGCAATAGTTTTAGTTTTCAGTGCACTTTTGTTAACAAGATTACTTTATAAATGAATAGATATGTACCCTGTAATTTTTAAAAAGCATACAGTATGTACTGTTTCAGCCATTATTTCCAAACAGGTATGTTCTTGCTAAATTGCTCCCAAATGTAAGATTGTTATATCATAAATAGTAGAATAAGTACCCCTTAGTTCTATAATACTTACAGTATAAATAATTGTTTAATTCTCCTGGTTGTTACCCCTTTATTTCCCAATACTTAAAATATTGTTCCCTTTATACTTATATTGTAAGTACATTATAGGTACACTATAATTACCGAAGGTTACTGCTGTAAAATCGCTTTAATTATGCAGTTATTAAGAAAAGGTTCTATATAGAAACCTTAAAAGGTTCTAAAACGCTACATATTTGGAACCCCTAAAATGCAATGCATGTGAATGATCACAAAATTCAAGATATGGGGGTTAAAAAAGTAATTAATCAATATCACACGAAGAGTGACATTTCAGTTTGTATTCTCCAAAAATCTGCATGATTAAAATTCTGCAACAGTTTAATAAACAATAATTTAATTACAACTACAAAATATTGCAGAATAATGTAATATAAACTGATTTGTGCCAAAAGTGTTCTTTCTTGTCATTATTGAACCTTTTTTAGCATAAAATGTCCTTTGGAGTTGAGTAAAGAACTCTATGCTACATATATAGACCCTTTTTCTAAGAGTGTATCATACAACAATAAAAAATATATTTAGCCTCAACACAGAAAAACACTAAAACGATGAACTTACTGCACAGAGTTATAGCTGAGAAGGAGATGAGACCTCCAAAAGCTAGAGAAAATGAATAAAACACTTGTGCGCCTGCATCCAACCATGTGGTGGGGTTTGCTAACTCATTTATCTGCACACAAGCACACAGGTTTGTTAGTACTGAATGTGGTTAAACTTTTTATTTGTTATAAAAATTCATCTCTTTTGAATGTGTTTGCACTCACGTCTGGAGTGAAGAGGGAACTTAATGCCGTCTGATGGAATCCTTTCAGAGTCAGTCCTCTGATCAGGAAGATCGATAAGGACTAAGTACAGTAGCGTGAGCGTCACATAAACAGCCTTGGAGGAGAGGAAATGAAATCTGATGATAAATACTTCAGGGAACTTTGAGTTCAAACTTTACGTTGCTCTTGATTTAGAGATAAACACTTTGAACATTCTGGAAATATAAGCCTTTTTATTGCAACAGTTGAAACAAAACCATCTGCTTAATTATTCACAAGAGCTGTAAAGCTGTAAAACTGTTCTGTTTTGACATTTTTTTACAAGCATGTGTCCTTAAGATACATTAGTGATCTTTATTTCAACATTCGTTTATAGCATTCTTGTTAAATAAAAAGGAATAACCTTTGACAACTGTATTTGATTACTATTTCACGGTAGATCCTGTCTTACATAAGCACAAAGGATTATTGATTTGCACAGGTGTGCACACAAACTTTTTTCTGTCAAATGCCTTAGACGTAAAAGATTTACTTGAAGCACCCCTTAGAGTTAATGGTTCAATAATTTGACATCATTTTTAGTAAGTGTTTTATTTTAATTGTATTATATTATATTTTAACTCTAATTATAGCACTGAAGGTAAACTATATTACTGCTGTTAATTACAATATATATTTATTTATTTGGTAATTATAGGCCTAATATTTTTTTATTTTTTTCAAGTTTATGTTCAGTTTAATCAGTTTTTTTTCGTTGTGTTTTTCTTGTGTTTCATTACAGTTTAATTTTTGATTGAACCTTTTTAGTTACTCATTTGAGTTACTGTTTCTAGTTTAGTGAATATGTAGTGAATGTTTCTAGTTTGTTCATCCCATATACAGACTTACATTTAATTGGTTCCCTGTTGGTTATGTGTCTTTGGTTTGGTTATTCCCCTATGAATCTCCTTGTTCATTAAAAACTCTTTGTATTTATTACATGAGTCATGTTGGAAAGCAAAACTATAGAACTGGACAATATTTACAGTCAGTTACAATTCTAATATTGTCTTAAATTCTTCACATTCAAACCATTTATTTTGGCGGTAAACTGGTGTGAATGTGTAAAAAGTGAATGTATGAAAAACAGTTATTATATTCATTATTCAAGTTCATTATTTAGTGACTGTTGTTCATTATTGGCTGGAGTAAGATCAGGTATGAGAGGAGCTCAGTCTTTGAGCTTTTATTTTGTCAGAACTTTTGTGGGAATGGGGTCGATGAGAGTGAACCTCAGAACACATTTAGGCTATACCACGATGGTGTAAAAAAGAAAAGTTTTTCCTTTTGTGTTTTTTTTTGTACAATTTTGATTTAACTCACAAACCCTCTGCAGTTTTTTTTTTCACAAACACCCAAATTTGGGAAACTCTGGATTAGCAGAGTAACAAGAAACTATGGATGTGCCATCAGTTCTGCAGAAATTAAGTGGAAACTTAGATTGTAAAATACAGTGCTGATATTTGAGCAGCTCTACCTTTCCAGTGGTTTTCAATCCCACGGATACAGCAGACATACAGCACTGCCCAGGCTGAGTATCAGACAGAGGACCATCCACCATTGCAGAGCCCCTGTATCATCTATGGCAGGTGATGTGTTAAGAGTCTCACGATACCAGAAATAATCCACAGGTGAGCTCTTCTCACACTCGGGAAATTGAGTCCTGCCAACAAAGAACAGACATTAAACCTTGAACTAAATATCCATTCTAGCACTTTTTAGTACCGGATGTTCTCATTACCTATGTCCTATTGGAGCTTACAGGACATTGGCTCCAAGGCAGAGGGTCCTGGAAGGAGTTGAAGAAGTACCACATGACCCAGGCTATGATGGTGTTATAGTACAGACTGACCAGAAAGGACACACTCATAGACGCAATACCTGTGAAACAGAACACTAGCTTATACAGGAAGTAACATGCAGAAATGTATAGTTTTTGAGTAATTGCAATTATTTTCTACTCTGGCTACTTTGTATTTTGACTGAATGGTAAGGATATAAGCAACCTTTTACTCTGCTAAATTGACTAAATTTTTTTTTACATTTCTGTACATACAATTTTATAGTTTGCACTGTATAAATGCAGTCCATAAAGATAGATATCTCTATCCAGTCTGAAAAGTGTTTTCCGGGTTGGTTTTCCTAAAGTCTGTTCCGCCAATATATTTATAACGTCTTACAATGGTTGCCTAATGCTGGTACATTGGCACCGGTTGAATTTTCTTTATTGAAACAAAACACACAAACACACACGCACAGTGTGAAACACTCACTTTGCACCATTATGAATGTGAAACAATGGCAAGCACACACGCAACTTATACGGAAGACTGTGTTCTCGTATACACTGTAAAATGAATATGCTTTATCTAATCAAAAAAATTGTGGCAACTGATTACAAGCAATATTATTAATTAAATGTAACAAATTCGAATTGAGTAATAATTAATCAAATTAATTTCTTAAAAGTTAACCATTTAAAATGAGTAAAATTGAGTAAAAACAACAACAACCAAAAAAACATAAATGTAAGTCACCATTATGGTGATCGGTGTTTGTTTTAAAATTACGGTTTTCTCCTTCAGTGATTCTGCTTGTTAACATCAGGTGTCTTCAATGTTGGCAATATAAAATAAATAGGTCTAATCTTTGACGTCTGTGTTAACGTTAACGTTTTTGGTGTAAGTTTTACTCATTTTAAATGGTTAACTTTTAAGGAATAATTTGATTAAATTTAACAAATTAGAATTGAGTAATAATTAATTAATAATATTGCTTGTAATCTGTTGCCTAATTCTATTAATTAGATAAAGCATATTAATTTTTACAGTGTACTGTCGAAATGTTTCAACTTTAATCTCGAAATA
>JAQIUQ010002054.1:0-20207 GCA_030378365.1 Hybognathus amarus
AAAATCATAGCATTGTCTATATAAAGTCAGAAATCCAATACAACAATCATCACCACATTTTTGATCTTTGATGAAAAAGTCCTCAAACTGGGTGTTTCAGAGCACTCAACAACAATAAAAGTAGACCTAAAAACCTTTGAGAAACCAGAACTGAACACATCTGACAACTCTTAAAAATCCATCAATTAAATGAAACCAGAATTGAATGTTGTATCACACTTTACCTTGATTATGTAGCAGAATTTAAACAGAAAGTAATCCATACTGTTTATTTTTGTTGCAAAAGGTTGTACTTCAGGAGCACAAAGTTCAGGCATAACTCCAGCTCCATCCGCTAACTGACTCCAGTGACCAACCAAGAGAGACAGAGAAAGGGAGGAGGTGGAGGAGGAGAAGGTGAGCTATTCACCTGTGGAGCAGCGATCAGACGCAGCATGAGACCCATTGAGAAAGAGTCGTGAAGCTGGTCCCAGGTCAGTAAGCAGGCCGCTATGAGCTCACATTGCCCTCCTGTGTGTAGCTGATAGCGAGCAGGGTAAGAGGATCTGTACTTAGTCAGGGATGAAAACAATACCTGCTTGCTCAGGCTACATCGCACAGATGGGGGTGGTTTTTCGTTGGTGGAGGGGGCAGTCAGTGAAATAGACCTGTCAACACATTGCTGTTATGTGAAGATAGGCTTCGTCTTTGACCATACACACAAGCAGAGAACAAAAGCAAGTATTTTCCATCTTTGCTAAAGTCCAGGCTGAAATACGCACACAGAATTTTCAGTTGAGTTACATATCGATTAATATAACTAAAGTGTTTGTGCAGGAAAATGCATGCGAGTATTGAATGAGAACACTGTGTCTTAAATTCAAATTCTCAGAAAGAATGGTAACGTACTCCTTTATTCATTATACATTCTTACTTTCAGTCCCTCTTTGTATCTGTCTCTCTAGTGTTCGGAGAGGCAGTCTACTCATTTGCTGCAGTATGCATTATGAATACCGTACCCATGAACATGTTCTGCAAGTATGGAATGCCCAGATGACCTAGTAAACTTACTGAAATGTGCAGTAATCAGCCAGAGCACAAGAAATAATGTATCCTAGTGCAATGTGCTCAACTTCATTTTCCAGTGTTATTACTCCATATTTCCAGTTTTCCTCTTAAATCAAAAGCAATTATGAAAAGTAAATTTTAGTGTCTCTCTTCGGACTGCCAAAAGTTGAAACAGTTAAACACAAAATTGGTAAATATCCTTATTTTCACGTACAGCAATTCTAGCAAGTTCACTTCCATTTCAATTGGCTGAGCAGCCCAAAATTAAAGCAATAATTCACTTACTATTACAACATGTGAAAACTAATTATAAAATTTAGAGTTTCTTTATTAAAGAAATTAATAACTTTTATTCAGCAATGATGCATTAAATTCATCAAAAGAGAGAGAAAAGTAATTTATGTTACAAAAGATTATTTTTATTCATCAAAAAATCCAGAAAAAAATGTATCACGTTAACATAAAAATATTAAGCAACGCAACTGTTCTCAACATTAATAGTAATTTAAAGCTGCAAGCAGCGATGGGCGGGCTCTCACACCTGTAGCGCATCAGGTGTGAGGCGGCCGCATTGAATATTCTGGAGCTCAGCTCGGTGCGGCCTGGCAAATTAACTATGCATCCAATTTACCCCAAAATTGACGTAAAGTTCAAAATGGCCGACTTCCTGTTGGGTTAAGGGCATTGCTCCAAGAGACATTGTTGTACGTCTGGACATGATCCATGTGTCACAGAAATTCTTCGTACATGTTGGTCAGAACGTGCGGCAGGGGCTGCTTCATTAAACGTCACTTCCTGTTGCCAGCAGGTGGCGCTATGACTGTGGGTGAATGTGAGCATGTAGATTTGTTCAGGGCGGGACTCTTGTCAAATGTTTAAAATTTCATGCAGATCTGGGCATTTACAGCCAAGTTATTACAACTTCCTGTTGAACAGAAAACAGAAATTTGAAGTCGATTCGACAAAATCTAGGAGGAGTTCGTTAAAGTACGGCGTGTGTAAAATCGTCCCAAAATGGCCGCCAAATTCAAAATGGCGGACTTCCTGTCGAGTTTAGGGTATGGGTTCTTGAGGCTTTTTTGTGCGTCTTGATACTATAATACACGACCCCACTCAAATTTCGTGCATGTAGGTTGAACGTGGACGAGGGGCTAATTTTTTCCAATTTTCTAGGTGGCGCTAACGAGCCATTTTGCCACGCCCATCTGTCAAAACCCACAAAATACGAAATTTCGCACCGTTAGGTGCTCTGGGCCTAATAATACATGTTACTTAAACACATGTTACATTTCTGAAGGATCATGTGTCACTGAAGACTATGCACCGATTGATTAGCTGGTGACCAGAATCAGACGATTTTTCACGTGATCGGCCATGATCGGTGACAGGCCGGTCAATCTGACATATGCCGATTTCAACGGTGAAATGCACTCGGGCCCCGCATGATTAACACGCGCAACATCAGCATCACACATGCACATGGAACGCACATGTAGGTAACCTCGTGAATTACAGCTGTTTCACCCTGAAAATCCACTGGATTCATCTACGGCGTGGAACGTCAGCGCCACGTTTTTGTGTCTTAGACGCGTTTCAGCAGCGGAGCGTTGGTGACTTCTTAGTCTCCACAGGGTGTTTTATTTTGAAAATCTACCGGATCCTCTTTGCCATTCTGTGTCTGACTTCCTGCCCAGTACGATGTGCTCTGTGCTGCATGACGCTGCAAGAGGTGAAAATTGACCTGCTACCTATTCTCTGCGGAGCGGAGGCGCTTCTGAGTCGTGCTGCGTCCGCGCAGCTGGTGGACTTAAAAGCATTGACTATAATGGCCACGATTAGCTTGTTTTTATTATTTCCCTGCACATGCTCCACTTGTCCTGTTTAGCCTGGCTGGTTACGTGTCAGATGAGAGAAGAACTGTTTGAGAAATATAACTTGCCATTGGTGTAAGTGATTGCAATAGGCCTGTGTGTGTGACAGAGAAAAATCTATATACGGCAATATTTGATTGACATTACCTGTTTTCAAACAAATTAGTTGGTTATTTGATGTGAAAAGGAAATGGTTCTTCCATTTAGATGTGTGTGAATTTCCCACACCAGTAGTAATTAATATATTTATAGTTTTTATTAGGGGTGGGAATCTCTAGGCACTTATTATTTTATTCGATTACTGATTTCAGAGGGCTTCTGATTTTAATGCTAAATCGATTATCTGAATATTTTTTTGTGTGTGACTATAAATACTTTGCTTTAAAAGTAAAAAGTAATGACCCATGAAGAATTAATAATACATTTTATTAACATTGCAAAGAAACCAACAGGAAAATAAATGTGTGCCTGAACTAGCAGCATACTTGTTATCCATAGTTTTTTTGTTTTTTCTCTCTCCTCAAGTTGATGGGGACCAGCAACTGTTTGGTTACCCACATTCAAAAATAATCTTCTTTTGTGTTCAGCACAAGAAAGAAATTAATACAGGTTTGAACAACATTAGAGTAAATAATGACAGATGTTTTTTTTTTTGTGAACTATCCCTTTAAGGACGAGCGGCAGTACCATTTATAGACCAGCAAGCGACTTGTACTAAATGCGTTTAATATAGACGCATATTACACCAGATTTTCTCTCAAATGTTTGCTTTCACTTTAGACATAGCCAATTCTGTTTATGTAAACATTGTATGTATTTAACAGTATTAGCATAAGACTTCGTAAAGATAACTTAGTCCAGTGTTCAGGCGCTGTTTGACAGTGCCTTTGAGCTGTCGGGAGGGCAAGGCTTATGCAAATAATGAACTTTTGTGAATTGCAGTGTCCCGGCGTACCAGACGGCTTGGCGCACCTATTCATTAACGTGTGATGTGTAGGCTACTGTCGCGTTGTACAGTTGAGACAGATGTGCCAGAACTGAACTGATAGAATGCACTGTAACACGATACTACGATATTTCTTCAAAAGCAGATAGTAGAGACATTTTAATTGTCCACAATCAAAAATCGTGCTCATCGCACATCCCTCCACACGTCAGCTTTTAACGAGGAGGAGTGTTTGGATTCGGCGCTCAGTCATCACGTCTGCGTCTCTGTCATGTGCACGCCACTGACGGTCCGGCCACTGCACTTCTGCGCTTCAGAGTTCCGTCTTTCACGTCGCGTCAATATTACATTATTATAAATATATATAAATTTTTATATATATATATTTTTTTTGAAAATCGATTTTTGACATTTGTGAATCGATTCAGATCGTCCACGTCCGCATCGCGATGCATCTAAGAATCCATTTTTCCCCCACCCCTAGTTTTCATAGCGATTATATGTTCAAAAAAATTTCTATGCAAAATGTTCTATTAAAAAGAAGATAGAAAATAAATATTAGTGTGTGCTATAAAGTGGTTTGAAAAAAAATGAAATTGGAATCGGCTAAAAATCGGTTTCGGCAGGTCAAACTCAAGGAAAAATCAGAAATTGGCATCTGGCCAAGAACATTGTAATCGGTGCATCTCTGACTGAAGACTCGAGTAATGATGCTGAAAACCAATCACATAAATCTTTTTTTTTTTTTTTTATATCTTATTTTCTGTTCAACAAAAGAAAGAAACTCATACAAGTTTGGAACAAATTGGGGGTGAGTAAATGATGATGACAGAATTTAAAATTTTGGGTGAACAATCCCTTTAAAGTTAAAATAGGGAAAATTATCATAGCTTGAACAAGACCACAGGAACAGAAATGCACACACACTTTGTGTTGCGTTTATGCTTGAAAAATTAACTGCTAATCATGTCCATGTGTCTGCTGGACAGTAATTTTCACAGCATGCAAAATTTTATGGACTGTCCGTAACTCTCAAATGAGATGCATAAAACTTTCACGGAAAGTGATCATATTCCCTAGATGCATATTAGGTCATAATGACAACAGAGGAGAGGCAAGGTCTTTGCGGTATAAACATTGCCACTTAAAACTGTCTGAAATTGTAATATAAACAGGTGCAAATTGCTCTGTGAACCCACATGCCAAAGTCTAAAATGAAATATGGAATAAAAAATGTATTTTACTACCTCTGAAAAAATGTGATCTCTAGAGAGAACCTATTTCACTGATGCTAAAAGCCATATGTATTGTACAAAATATGTTCTCGTGTGTGTGTGTGTGAATGGTTTCAGGCAGACATTTTGCAGGCATGGAGGTCAAACCACTATAGACACGTGTTGACTTCACAAAGAGCAGAAAAAGATTAAATATATGCATGATGGAATGTAGAGTGAAAAAGAGAATGTTTTCCTGAGTCGTCATGAACACAGGAACAGTGGTTCGATGACCAAAGACAGTTTACAGGCTCAGTCTGACCTTTGACCCACAGCTCAAATACCCCTGAGAAAACCACTCAGACCAGTGCAGATTACATGTTAGCCTACCATGACCCAATTAATATACACTCAGAGCCCGCCTGACCATTACCTTTAGGGTATTTTAATGCAATTAATAGGGGTGTAACGAGACGCTTATCCCACGAGACGAGACCTGGGATACGAGATTGGGTTCACTGAGAATTGAGATCGAGACAAGATTTTTGCACAATTTTCAGAAATCCTCAATGACAAAATTCATGACTGGAAAAAATAGTATGCAGGTGCATTTTGCAAACTTTTAACTAATAATGCACTAATGCATGTCATTTCAGGTTTACTTTAAGTATGAATTATCAAATGCATTGAAAGAAAACAATATACAAGCACTGTAAAAGGTTTTTATTGACTGGCTTTTCTCCTGTTTGATTTCACACAAGTCTCTTCAGACCTTACAGTAGATTTAAGAGCTTCCAGAACTTCTGATTGAGGCTGTGTGTGACCTCCTAACTGAACTCACTGATGTCTGAAGTGCAAACAATAAGTGCAAGTGCAACCATAATCAAAGTTAGCACACAGACTCTTTATAATTGTTTTAAAATTGCTGTTTTATTTTGCACCGGCAGTTACAGGGTTAATACCGCGATTTCGGAGAGAGAAACGAGGCTGGTGTGTTTGTCTCTATTTTTTTTCTTTTTGTTTCGATTATAAGTTCAGAAACAAAGCCTCCCTCATCTGTTGTCCTTAAGACATTACAGTACTGTCAATATTAGAAGCATAGCTGTCAACATTGAACATTGAAAATAAGGGAGATTTCCCCGATTCCATCCCAAAATGAGGGATTTTTTTACACAATTCTTTCCCACAAACTTTAAAAATAAAGCACTAATTTATAATAGAGTTTATAGAGTTTATAACTAGCCAACTGTAAGAGAGAGAAAGAGACAAGTGTGTCATTTAAAATAAATACCATAGAGAATGTTTAAATACTCTAATATCAGCTTATGAGGGAAACCGACAGGCTTTTGGGGAAACGGAGGGGGAGTTAGTGGTGCTTCAGTTCGGAGGCCGAGTACAGGAGGGGATTGAGATCTGTGCACCAGATCACAGCGCGCGCTGACACGGAGTAACATCCTAGGCGCGTCCGACAAGTTGGGTGCGCAAGACGCGCTAGACGTTTCACATGACATGGCTGTGTTAAGCTTTTTTATGACAGCGCGGCGCCGTTTTACTTTCAAATTGGTGATCGCGCGTACTCTGTGTATAGGGAGCAGCGGTGCTGAGCGTGCATTATACAAGATAAGGCATTTATCAGACGTTATAGTCTATGTTGCGCAACGAATCCTCCGCCATCGTCACGCGATCAGTGAACTGTGATTCGTGCTGCACTGATTGCAATGGAACTCGTAATGGATGAGCAGAGCAGACTTTTACATTAGTTTATAATGGTTATTATCTATTATAAAAACAGCAAAACGATAGTTTAAGCGAATGTGAGTGTACAGTAGCGGTGGAATATTGTAATCTCACCCCACGCTCAGTCATAGCAATATCACGAGACATATTTTCACTCAAACGAGAAATCTCGTCATGTTTTAAGTCTCGCGAGATCTCGTGGCACGAGATCTCGTCACACCCCTAGCAATTAATATTTAAAGCAAAATGAACAACACTTGTAGAGTGGAGAAATTAAATGATCTGAAATTGGAACATATTGTTGACTTTTTTAAATTGCACCAGAATAACCATTAGAGAGCATGAACTGATTAATGCAATGCAACGGAATGTAAGTGATAATGCTACAGTAGCTAGTCAATCCGACTTAAAGCTAATATACTGGAGTCCAAGATAATGAGTAAACCAGGCAAGAATAATCACTTTAGATAAAATAAATAGATACAATTTAAAAACATTAAAACTTTCAAATGAAATTACATAAAGACAATGTAATGAGAAAACATTTCAGATTGCCTATAATATATTTTTCTTTGTCTGGACGCACTTTGTTGGGGTCAAACCATCTGGTATCAAGACGGGTCCACTCACGTGTTCCCTAGACAGTTTCACTGAACACTTCAAAGATGTTTTTGGTAGGACCAGCCACAATAGTACCTGTCGTATCCTGGTCAACAGGAGAAATTACCAAGTGGAGTGAGTTCTGTTTCAATTATTGTTTACAACTACTTCAGAAGAAATCTTCCTCACAAGAAATCTTAGCCTCCAGAATTAACTGTCAACCTCAATTCTACCACCATTGAAAGTCCTGAAGTAGAGTCTTCAATTAACATTCCAGAGGAATATCGGGGAGATCCAGGATGTGTTCAGCAAGTAGCTAGCGAAGAAAATTCCATCTATTTGGCCATGGGACTGCGCCATCGATATGGTACCTGGTGCCACACTCCCCAAGGTAGGGTCTGGACCCATCACACACACACTAATTATTCATAATATATACAAAGGTTTATGAAACTCCTGAACTAACCTCCCAAATGAAACAAACACCAGGGCTGAAACAGTGTCATGTTACAGGACTGAGAAGGAGATTTTACCAAAGGAATGTGGCCATATGTGATAGACAAAGAGACAATGGGAAAATAGGAAAAAATATTTAATACAGACTTTGCTGACTTAATAATAGACTAACTGATCTATAAATGAACATGCGTTGTGTAAATTATTTACTGTCTTGTCTATGATTATGTACTGTATATACTATGGTATGTATTTTATTATACAACCAGCTAACGGTCAATATAACCTCACTGTATCATCCTTCATACCTAATTAATCCCCATTTAATGACACACACTTTGATGTATATCTCCTTCTTCTAGAATGCAGTGTGGATGTATTATATCTGTCTGAGCAATATTGAATGCTGTAACTACGCTTGGAACAAAGACTCGTGAATCAACTACAGCAACCTTCCCATCGCCGGACATGTCACCTTGCTCATTGGTCCATTCAAACCTTAGGGGGTTGGTTCTTTCTCAGGCTATATTAGAGGCAGGCAACAGTGACCGCCGGTCTTAGATAGCTTCCATCCATGCCGCAAACACTTTTTCTGGTGATACGGGGAACCCCCTTTCCCGCTCCATGGAGGCCCAGAGGGCTCCCAGCAGGCCTGGATCCCAACCAGATCCGGCCTCATGGAGGAGAGAGGACACTCTCTCACAAAGAACCAAGGACAATCTCAGGAGTTTGTAACAAGGACTCTAACCCACCATGCAAGTTCATCATATCTTCTACATCCAACGAAGAAGAAAATGATTAAGACTACACTCGCAGAATCATCAACTACTTCAGTTTTCAACAACTTTGATAATAGTGTACGCTACCCAGGCATGCAAGTAGTACTTTAAATTGATGCTTTGCAAAATTAAATGTTGATGTTCTTCTCATATAGTTACATGGAACTTCTCAATAGTTCCGCTCCTATGAACGTCTGTGTTTCTCCTCACGCACGCAGCAAAGAAGCTGCAGCTGTCATGAGACAAACACTACCGCGACACGGCTGCATGCGCGAGCACACGTGAAATAGTGGCCGCCTGTCAGTAGCGGAGTGGCAATCAGGAGAAGTCGGATCTTTTCCCGGTGGGCCGGTAGTGTTTCCGAGGCCGCGAGGGCCGTCTGATAAAGTTATACATTGCAAGTTATTAGCAACACAATCCAGCGGTCTCTGCAACGGCGATAGTTTGAAGCGCACCTCCGTGTGAAGACGGAAAAACAGATTTTAGCAGTAGATCTCTTATTTAATAGCCAACTAAATGAATTATCTGCTAGTTAACTGGAGATGTTTCATTTATGTGTATTAGGTAAACTTTCCCCCAACTTTCTATAGATAGCATAAGTAATTTGCAAGCTGCTAAAATAAAGGATACAAAACATCAGCAAAATGATCTATCGGCTATATGATTATAATCAGAGTATGTGCATGCTCAGTGATTTATTTGGTTATCACAGCATTAAAGAGCACAGATCTATGCAAATGAGGTGCATGTATAACGCCTTGTAAGAAATACTTTCCTTTTCAGGGAAAGTATTCGAAATCGCAATACTTGACTTGGTAAATTGGTGTCGAAACAATAATTTTGGTATCATGACAACACTAATCCACATCATCTGCTCCACATCCACATCCAACCATCCACATCTCCAGCTACTTCAAGCTTCTTCTTTGTGGCAAAAAAGGACGAGGTTTTTGGCCGTGCATCGACTACAGAGCTCTTAATGACCAAACCATCAAGAACAGTTATCCTCTTCCCCTTGATCCCAACTGCTCTGGAATAACTGTGAGGAGCTTGCATCATCTCCAAGAGGCACCTGCACAGCACATCCAACAGAGTGACTGAGTGGAAGACCGCCTTCATCACACCATCAGGGTACTGCCGGAGTATGCCGTACAGGCTGCTGAACTTGCCTAGCATATTCTGAAAGCTTTATGGAAGAGGTGTTCTGGGATATGCTCCAGATATTAGTCATCATTTACATTGATTATATCCTTATTTATTCTTAGAACCTAGCTGAACATTTCTGACATGTCACCATCTTCTCATAAGTCTCAGACAGTATCAACTCTATTTAGAGGTGGAGAAATGTGGGTGGGTTTCATCACACGCCTGTCTGTCCACTTCCTGGGTTACATCTCGGGAGGTCCTAGGAACGCACTTACATACCATCATACCTTGAGCTTACCTCAGGGACTCAGTTCACTCGTCTATGGGATCCAGGCACCCAGGTAACCCACAAACCTTCTTGTTCCTCTGTGAATGCGCACTGTTGACCAAGTATGGCCCAGAATGTTCAACACTTTGTCCGAAGAGGTTCCATATGTGCCATTTCAAAGACATTGAGACATCTGAACGGAAGGTAAGCTCCAACCACTACTAAATCCTCACAGACCATGGTATCACCTGGAAATAGACTTCATCACTGACCTACCTCCATCTGATGATAACATATATATCTCGGAACTGTTGAGCGCATTTTCAAAGCCTGTAAACTCATTCGATTCAAAAGGCCTTCCTACTGATGTGGAAACTCTGTTTCATCATATTCTCCATAACTTAGGCGTATCCAACTGAGGACATCTGTGACAGATGGAGGCTCACAGTTCACATGTGTGGAAAGCCTTCTTCCAGGTTCTTTGAGTCTCTACTGAGTTTGTCCTCCCCTCAAAATAATGGTCAAACCAAACGCAAGATCCAAGAAATAGGAGTATGCCTGCAGTCATACTGCCACAACCATGAGCACAGCTGGAACAGTTTTCTGCCTTGGGCCGTGTATGCACAAATCTCTCACCACAGCACTTACTCCTTTCCAGTGGATACTCGGGCAGCTAACCGCCCTGTTTCCCTGGTCAGGTGAGTCATCGGAGGTTCCAGCTGTCAAACCTCACCATGACTCTCTTCTCCCTTCCTCCACAGGGCCTGGTGCTAACTGTCGCACTCACAGAAAGACAGACAAGGCGGACGAGGTGCTGAGTGAACAGTGCAGATCAATACTCGAGTGCAAAGAGAATAAGACTTGATACGTTGAACACTTCACAGATGAGTAACTCAATGTCTTTACCAGGGAACTGATGAACACGAAGACTTAGAGACACAGGACGCTGGTGACCCGGAGACACAGGACGAAGGAGACCAGGAGACACAGAGCGATGACCACGGGAATACACAGGGTGACAGGTAAGTATCTTCAGGTAGGATTAACAGGTGAATAGAGTCTGTAGGTTCGCTGGACGAGACCAGACACAGAGGTGCAGGGGACTGGGACTGATATAGTGAGTGTCATCATGATGTGCAGGTGCCGGCTAAGAGTCTCAACGGGGCCTGAAAACTTATCACCCGACCTTACCTGGCCCATGGCTTCTTGAAGCCCGACCCAATGTAACCCGACACATCAACATGAATTATCCGCCCGAACCCGGCCCTGGCCTCGAACTCGGACGCCGCACGCGCGTTCTAGTACAGTCTATTGCCGTTGCAGCGTCTCATTCATTCCAGTGAAATCACAAAATAAAATGAGCACAAACTTAGAAAGGTTGACTTACTAGTCCATCAACAATATCGCCAGGTCAGCATCACCGTTGCATCCAGTGCTGCTTTTGAGCTCGCGCCAATGAGTATAAAGCTCTACTCGAGAGCGGGACTCCTGTCAGGTTTCTCACGCAGTCAGATTCTCTTTTCCTTTTCCTAGTCTTCCGACCGCGTTTCGAAACCAGCAGGCGGGCTACGAGTTTTGAAAACAAAATAGACCTAGCCTACAAACATAATCATATGCTTATAATAGGCATCGTGGAGGAAGATCAGTGCGTCCACAGTGGATAGACTGAGGCGTGTTCTCCTCTCTGCCAGCCACCCGCGATGGACTTTGCACGCAGCAGCCAGACTTTCTTTACGGTGAACAGCAGCGATGATTATAATAATTTGTTTGTTTTTTTACTGGGTGGAAAAGATTAAGCCCGAGGTTCGACTCGAACCCGAGTCATTTGCTTATATTTTTCGACCCCAACCCGGCCCGAACCCCGCGGGTCCCGTCGGGTTTGTCGGGCCGACTCGAACCCGTCGAGAACTCTGAGTGCCGGTGATCAGAATTCAGGTGACTGGGATCTGGTGTAACAAATAGGGCGGGAGTGATGACGTGGATGTGGAGTGATGACAAGGATGGATCCGTGACACTAACAACATACCTCCTCCTCCTGAAGCAGATGATAACCTAGTCTAACACAGTTAATTCCATCCTGTACTCCCAGCGATGAGTTAATCAACTACAAAACCTTGTGGACTGGGAAGGATACGGTCCAGAGGAAAGATCACCAGTCCCACCGGCATTCTGGATCCCACTCTACTCACCGATTTCCATAACAGCCATTCAGAACGTCCAACAGGAAGAGAAATTCCTGGGCGCACAGTCTCACACCAATTCTAATAAAGGCTACAGAACCATTTTGTTCTGCACTTGTCTATATTATTGATTTTAGATTTACCCGCTCATAGACATAATGTAAACAAGACAGACAAGATCATATTAAGTAATAAGGTCTGGTCCACATTATGCTGTCTTCAAGTCACCCTGGGAGGTTTCTTCTTTTAAAGTTAAAAATAAATGTGATTGTGGTCAGATTAAACTGAATGCAACACGTTTTCGGAATACAATGAACAAAATTTTCTGACAAAGACAGGAATATTTTTAAAACTAAATGAGCAGAAACAAATGCTGGTGCTTCATGTATTTTACCATTATTGAGCTGCAAGAGCAACACATTCTCATCCCAAGACGTCATCTAACTGACGCTTTTGACCATACGTCAACATCCAATGTTTAGGGCACCCTTTAAACGTCAGGTTAGATGACGCTATCTGCAGGGCGTCATCTAACTGACGTTTTACCTTTAGTGTCTGTTAGATGACTCGGGGTAGGTTTAGGTCTGGGGTAGGGTTAGATAGCGTCATCTAACTGATGTTAAAGGGTGCCTTAAAGCGTCTGCGTTTTCCCCAATGATAATTATTTTATTTTAGAGTTGTTTATGTGAACACATCTTGCTGCATGTGTATGTGTAAGAAGAAGAAATTGTAAGAGTTGAAAGAGTTAACCACAGGAGGACTTCAGCCGGCATTTCAGTCACCTCAGAGTGCTATTTTTCCCTAAGGACAGAAATATTTATCTACTTCTGAAACATGCTGCGAGTGTGAATGAAGTACCATGGCAAAGGAGATAATATTGTAATAAACACCATTTACCCTAAATAGAGAATTTCACACACACTCACATTTCATGATCCTTTTGGGCTCACACCACAGTGTGTGCAACACATAATGCTCAGTCAATGAAACACTAATCCTTTCATTTCACACATATATCCTTATATAAAATCTGGATGATTAATATATTTATTCACTATGTAATATATTTTTTAACTATTACACAGTCAAAAAACTATGGATACCAATGCTTAATATCGCATGGTAATACAATGGTTCCTTAAAATATACCACGATACTTAGATAATAGCATTAAACGTAAATGTTTTATAGTTGTAATTTATATTTATACAATTAGCTGAACTTCAGAGTGCTTTTCTGACACACTGAAAGGGTTAGGTCACTCAAAAATTTAAATTCTGTCAGTACCTACTCACCCTCATGTTGTTCCAACCCTGTAAGACTTTCGTCATCTTTGGAACACAAATTAAGATCTTTTTTGATTAAATCTGAGAGCTGGGTCATTCTCCATAGGCAAATTTTTTTACTACTTATCCTTTTAAATTATATTAAGCCTTAAAGTTCTGCATAATTAAGGGCGTGGCCACTTGAGTGACAGGTGGATTGCCTCTGCTGTCACTTCTAGCCGTTTGTCTGCTATGTGTTAACGTCACCCTCAGCTAATTCCAGCAGCTGCTGTTCTCTGCCCTCTCTGCGGTGTTTCTGCTTTTTTGGGGAGATTATTTCATACAATTTAATACACGTATTAAACCTTCGCCGCACGCCGTTGGATTCCGTCGTTGACGAGTATGGACAGAACAACCAGCGCTATATTTTAAGTTGTTGAATAGTTGAATAAAGTCGTTATTTTTATAATTTCGTCACACAAACAGTGTTCTTGTCGCTTGATAAACTTAAGGTTGAGCCACAGTAGTAGTAGTAGTGCTGAGGTCTGTCTGTTATTACAGCTGTGCAGCAGGTCAGTTTAGGGAAGCAAGTTAGTTAAGCAAATAAGTTTGAGTATAGGTTGAGTATACGTCGAAGAGTAGACGTGCTAAGCTGTAGTCGACTGTAGCTCGCTTTCGACATCGATGAGTAGACGCTGCTAGAGTGTAGGGAGCACCTAGCCAACACCGATGAACAGACGCAGTAGAGTAAAGGTGAGCACCCAGTCGACATCAACGAGGAGACGGGCTAGAGTATAGGTAGCACCCAGCCGACGTCGATGAGGAGATGGGCTAGAGTGTAGGTAGCATCGATGAGGAGACAGGCTAGAGTATGGGTAGCACCCAGCCGACATAGATGAGTAGACGGGCTAGAGTATAGGTAGCACCCAGCCGACGTTGATGAGGAGACGGGCTAGAGCACAGGTAGCACCCAGCCGACGTCGAGTGAGGAGACGTGCTGAGTGTTAGGTAGAATTGATGAAGAGACGGGCTAGAGTATAGGTAGCACCCAGCCGACGTCGATGAGGAGATGGGCTAGAGTGTAGGTAGAGATCGATGAAGAGACGGGCTAGAGTATAGGTAGCACCCAGCCGACAAAGATGAGTAGACGCGCTAGAGTATAGGTTGCACCCAGCCGACGTCGACTGAGTAGACAGGCAAGAGTATAGGTAGCACTCAGCGAGCTTCGATGAGTAGACGGGCAAGAGTATAGGTAGCACCCAGCCGACGTCGATGAGTAGACGGGCAAGAGTATAGAGGGAATGCGCGTGACGTCACCTCCGGCCGGAGTGCTGCAGTTTCTCACAGTGAGTGGCAAAAAGACTGAGCGGCTGTATACATAGGCTGTATATGTGTTCAGCGTGAATGCCACGAAAAACAAACACAACACATATAAAGTGGGAAAGAGCTTTTGCGATTGACTGTACAACTAGATTTGACAAAAAATCGGAAGTATATTTTTACAGACTGCGATAGAAAGAGGAGCAAATGGATCACTGCAATTCACAGAAACAACTGGACTCCAGTCAGCGAAAGGTGGATTTGCAGTTATCAGTTTGTGTCAATATGCTGAATTTAGCTGTAAAACCATACCCATATATTTTGTATTGTTATATATATTAACAACTCATAAATTAAATATGTATCATTCCATATTCTGCATTATTGGATGTTTTTTTTAATAAACACTGACTAAAAAAAAACTATAAAGTTTTAGGGCTGGACGATATGATGATATATAGGCTATATATAACACTGATATAAGTAATCACCCAGATTTAAACCTATATTGTATTTATATAAAACATTCACAGGCAAATTTGCTTTATGTTTACCGTCTATATTGCTATCTATTTCCCCAGTGTCGAAATCAGGCAAACATAAATGTCAGGCGACACGATTCCTGGCTGCATGTCAATAATATCCATGGATCACGATCTTTAGTAAGTTGTAAGGAACACTATATTGAGTCCAACATTTAATTTAAATTGATAAAATTGTTCGTTTTAGTCGCATTTTCGCAGTTTCCCCTATTAAATCCAGTCACGCAGCAGATCTTTTGCCACTCGGTCAGGCTGAGAGGGGGTTGTTCCGGCGGGAAGTCACGTGTATGCATTTCCCTCCATAGGTAGCACTCAACCTTCAGGAGTAGACGAGCCAGGTATAAGGTAACTCACTGGCCAAGTCGACGAGTAGAACGCGCCAGAGTATAAATATAATAGGAGGTTGGTAATGTTGGGGAAAAATCAATCACACCCTTTAAGACCAGCTTATTACTTATTGCTTTATAGTATTTTATAATTTTTCAGATTTAAAGGACACTACAAGTAACACATTCAATAACAAATAAACTTAAAAATAGAACTAATTTCATTTAAATATAACTTGTAAAACTTATTTTTCACAAAGGATGATAATATTTACAATCAGAAAACCAAGATAAATCCATGTTTAAAACATTACCATAATGGTAATACTCACAGTATTTAGATTCTGGAAAAAAGCCATAGCATTTCTAATTGTACCATTTACAAACCACGTTATACATTCATGGTCAAAGTACCATGGTATTATTGTCTAATACCAACAAAGAGCCATGGTACCGTCAGAGTAGTTTTTTGAGATTAGAGAGCCAAACACACATTTATACTCACATCATACCTTTTCAGAGACTCTGTAAAAAGGTCATTTACAGGTAGTGCAGAGAAAAGTTGACATGCCTTTGGTTCCATTTCCTGTCTGGGACTCTGTGACAGTCTGTGCACGGCTAGTAAACATCTGAGAAGCTTTCACACTCTTATAATCACAATCCAATCATTTCTTGTCAAGGTGTTTGTTTTTCCCTTCTGAGTTCCCTGGAGAAGCACATTTCATATTCCTCTGTTCACAAATCCACCCGCATTAGAGCAGACACATTTCCCTCACGTTCTGACCGTGTGTTTCGTCTTTACTATTCCACAGCACACTGAACCTGCAGAAAAGAAAACTCACAGTGCTGTGCTAACAATCACAATTGTTACAATGGCAACTGGCACTTGCCGCTTTGCTAATGTTTACAGAAGTGCTCAAACCATTCCATACTGACAACCTGAAGATGGAGTGAATGGGAAATTGGATGAAAAGGGTGAAATGTTGAACAGCAAGGAGAATGGGGCAAGGGGACCAAGGGGACGACTGCGGTTATCAAGTTGGACAGGTTGAAATTGAATCAGCATTGCAGTGGAAGGGTAATTGATTTTAGATGAGGTCGCTTTAGGATACAGTGAGAAACAGAAGGCAATAGAAAACTGAAAGTTGACAATACTTGAATAAGGCACTATAATAGAGGATTTTTTTTAGGCATGGGATACTGCAATATTTTGCAGATACTTAATCATATTAATTTTTCTGAATACAGGCAAGTTTCAAATAGATAAAGGAAAATGCATAAAAGTTGAAAGTCTCTGTAGATAAAAGAAGATCCCTTCACTTGACCAATGCGTGGGGACTCCCGCAACCTGTCTATGACTTCACTGTAACCATTTAAAATAGTAGTATAATAATAGTAGTAAAGTATATTATATTTTTGTATAAATATGAATAACATGCTGTTCAATTCTGTTTTGTGTTTGACACTGCATATCAATATACATAGAGTTAGGGGATAGAAATACAGACAGATTATAATCATATTACGATTAGCTCAGTTTACCCATTGCATCTTTGAAAAGTTCTCAAAATGAAAGGCGTACCAGTGTGTGTTTACTGCTTTGCTCATCCTCTTACAGCCCGGAGAGAAGGCTAAAGACATATCCCAGTGTTCTGCTTGGTCTTAATGAAGCTTAGTACTGTTGCTGAAATCTCTCCCCTTCTCTCTCCCCTACCTCTCAAAACGCATACAAATAGGATGACACTGAAATTAGTTCAATGATAAATTAAATGAAAATCTGTTCTGAGTCTCCATAACTTCCTGTCTCTGTTTTTTTTTTTTTTTTTTTTCTCAGTGAGGAAACTGGAATCACTGACATCCTGTTGCTTTAGTTTTACAATAGTACTACAGTGGGCCAGGTTGTAAAATGTTTCAATATGCAAAAATAATTGGACATTCATAAATAAATCTGTGAAATAAACTCAAAAAGGGTAAAAACACTGTAACCACAGAGTAGTCCTAATTTTCCTTTCTTTTCTAAGAATATGACAGTGCCTAACTAGATTGAAATGGCTGCATCCAATCAGTGCTGTCATGCCCATTCAAAGTGAGGGGGCATGTGCCCCCTTAGATTTTTCCTCCCATTTTTCTTTAGAAC
Organism: Hybognathus amarus; assembly: GCA_030378365.1. Taxonomy (NCBI): domain Eukaryota; kingdom Metazoa; phylum Chordata; class Actinopteri; order Cypriniformes; family Leuciscidae; genus Hybognathus; species Hybognathus amarus. Next base: position 17,835 of record JAQIUQ010002054.1, read on the forward strand.
TGTATTCATATTATGCTCCATAATTACAAGAGCCTATAACAACTCAAATGTATTCTTCTGCATATGTAATAAACCAGATATAATAATCCCAATAAAAGGTATTGGGATTATTCTGTGGCTGACCGGGAAATTTTAACTTGATCAAAAAGTTATGGATTTGATATTAGCTGCGAATTCAGAGCAATAACTTAAGTTGTGTGAGTGTAACGTTATGGATAGCTAGTTTAGTAACTGTAAACTAGTTGGCTAATGTTACTGCCTGCCATATAAAGCCAATAAGCCACAGAGCACTGAATTCTGTTAATTTCAGAGCACCACAACATCAGACATCAGCACCTTTATGTACCTAAATTTAATGTAAGATTGTTCTTAGGTCACATACCAATTTAAAATTCATAACATAAAAACTGCAATGGTACTTTATTTAAAATCATGTGTAGCAGGCCTAATAAGTAAAGTGTACCGTAAGTGTGTGTGTAAAGGTGCGTTAATGAAGTAGACTTCAAAAGCTTTTGAATTTAAGCTTACAGTTCTTTCATCAAACTGTATTTTACATAAACTTGTGTGATGATCACAAAAGTATTGTAATTGAACTTTAAAGAGCATATTGCAGGTAAAAAAATCTAAATTTAGAGATAACCTTGTATGAAAATACCTTATGAAAAGTTATGCAAGATTTAAAATGTTTTAAAACAACATAAGGGCATTCATTTAGTAGATAAAGTGAGCGTTTCTTGGACTGCTCGTAAGAACGGCTTTTTTTTCAACATCGCGTCATTTTACGTCATGTTAGGGAGCCTCAGCCTCGGCTCAGTGCTACTCTATGGCATCAAATGTGATACAGGTAACTTAGTCATGCCCTAAATAGAAGCAACTTGTAATTGAAAAGCAAAATTTGTTGTTTATATACTCAAATCTTTAATTTTCTGTTTATGTTATAACCCAGGTGAAAAATATGTATTAAAAATTTGTCTCTGACCGTTCTGTCTAACATTATCCTGGCCTGTCCCTGCTCTCTTTAGCATAGCAGGCTCATCACGCCTGTCACAGCCATTTTCAGACACGGAAGTAAAATTCTCTCAAAACGACTCCAGAAGCTTCTGTAGCGTATTTATACGTATATTTAAAAGAAAATCTAGTTCCTACATTATTGCATTGACTCGTTGGGTCCTCTAACCTGCACATATACCTTTAAGAACATCCAAAATTATTTGTTTCATTTTAATATTGTGTTATTTTGGAAAAAAATAACATTCAGAAGGGTTTTATTTTAATGTGATTCCTTTAAAAAGAAAGAGAGAGAGTGTGCGATGCTACTCCTAACCGTTAGGGGCAGTGTCCGAGTGATGGGAGTTAAGCTGTGCGAGTCGTGAGTTTTCATTACTCCAGAGAACTTGAACTTGACACACTGTCTTCTCGTTTCTCTGTGTCTGTTACACACTTACAAAATAGATACTTTAACTTAGTCCTCAGATAGAGGAGTGTTGCCACCAGCTCCGTTATTTCTGTCCCTCCCAAACTGCATTGAAATGGTATGTTTAGCAGCCAGAATTTCAGGGGAGAAACCCCCTTATCCCTCCTAACACGTATCCATATCACCCATCAGAAAACAATTGCAACATCTCAGATCTTCAAATTATAAAGAATCACTAATTGATTACTAATTGCAACATGAACACATTTGGAGGCGCTAACATTTGTCTCTTTTACTCTTAACATGGTCATAAAGTGCATCTCAAACTTCTCACATATTACCAAGTCACTCTGCAGGAACTACAGTACCAGTTATTAGAACTCGGCCATTATTTTAAAGCGCGCTCTCAGCACTGTCAAAATACAAGTTAGCTTTCGACACTTAACGGATAGAAACAGACAAATTAACTGGTGATGTCAAAAATGAAAAAAAAAAGCCAAATATTGGTCAATATCAGCCTCAGCGATATATCAGTTGCCCATTAAATAATATTACCAAGAAACTTTAAAATGCTGCTTTAAACAAAAATTAGGCAACACAATAACATCTCTCATATAGACAATGAAAGTCAATTAACTAATCGAGCACATCTCGTAGTGGATTAGATTGCCAATAGGAAGAACAGCTAATTAAGTATCGACTAATTATCTGTCTGGTTTTACAATTCTGTACAGTTTCTTTGAGAATATGAGTGAAGGCCAATGTGGTTTTACATTAGTAATTCAACACAGATCAAAGTTTTAGCTCAAAGAGGGTAAAGATTAAGATGACTCTCTCTCTCTCTCTCACTCATCTCTCATCCTGAAAAGACCTGCTCTCCTCCTCCATCCTGCCAGTGTCATGCTAATTAGACTATAGCAATAAAAAGATGACAATATATGACTATATGACAATAAAAA
>JAQIUQ010002055.1:0-20779 GCA_030378365.1 Hybognathus amarus
CATTAAGAGCTCTGTAGTCGATGTACGGCCAAAAACCTCGTCCTTTTTTGCCACAAAGAAGAAGCTTGAAGTAGCTGGAGATGTGGATGGTTGGATGTGGATGTGGAGCAGATGATGTGGATTAGTGTTGTCATGATACCAAAATTATTGTTTCGACATTAATACCAATTTCAAGTATTGCGATTTCGATACTTTTCCTGAAAAGGAAAGTATTTCTTACAAGGCGTTATACATGCACCTCCTTTGCATAGATCTGTGCTCTTTAATGCTGTGATAACCAAATAAATCACTGACATGCACATACTCTGATTATAATCATATAGCCGATAGATCATTTTGCTGATGTTTTGTATCCTTTATTTTAGCAGCTTGCAAATTATTTATGCTATTTATGAAAGTTGGGGGAAAGTTGTACACCTAATACACACATAAATGAAACATCTCCAGTTAACTAGCAGATAATTCATTTAGTTCGAGTATTAAATAAGAGATCTACTGCTAAAATCTGTTTTCCCGTCTTCACACGGAGGTGCGCTTCAAACTACTCGCCGTTGCAGAGACCGCTGGATTGTGTTGCTAATAACTTGCAATGTATAACTATCAGACGGCCCTCGCGGCCTCGAAACACTACCGGCCCGAGCCGGGAAAGATCGAACTCTCCTGATTGCCACTCCGCTACTGACAGGCGGCCACTATTTCACGTGTGCTCGCGCATGCAGCCGTGTCGCGGTAGTGTTTGTCTCATGACAGCTGCAGCTTCTTTGCTGCGTGCGTAAGGAGAAACACAGACGTTCATAGGGAGCGGAACTATTGAGAAGTTCCATGTAACTATATGAGAAGAACATCAACATTTAATTTTCAAAGCCATGAATTTAAAGTATACTTGCATGCCTGGGTAGCGTACACTATTATCAAAGTTGTTGAAAACTGAAGTAGTTGATGATTCTGCGGAGTGTAGTCTGAATCATTTTCTTCTTCGTTGGATGTAGAAGATATGATGAACTTGCATGGTGGGTTAGAGTCCTTGTTACAAACTCCTGAGATTGTCCTTGGTTCTTTGTGAGAGAGTGTCCTCTCTCCTCCATGAGGCCGGATCTGGTTGGGATCCAGGCCTGCTGGGAGCCCTCTGGGCCTCCATGGAGTGGGAAAGGGGGTCCCCGTATCACCAGAAAAAGTGTTTACGGCATGGATAAAACTGTCAAGAACCGGCGGTCACTGTTGCCTGCCTCTAATATAGCCTGAGAAAGAACCAACCCCTAAGGTTTGAATGGACCAATGAGCAAGGTGACATGTCCGCGATGGGAAGGTTGCTGTACGGTTGATTCACGAGTCTTTTGTTCCAAGCGTAGTTACACATTCAATATTGCTCAGACAGATATGATACATCCACACTGCATTCTAGAAGGAGATATACATCAAAGTGTGTGTCATTAAATGGGGATTAATTAGGTATGAAGGATGATACAGGTGAGGTTATATTGACCGTTAGCTGGTTGTATAATAAAATACATACCATAGTATATACAGTACATAATCATAGACAAGACAGTAAATAATTTACACAACGCATGTTCATTTATAGATCAGTTAGTCTATTATTAATTCAGCAAAGTCTGTATTAAATATTTTTTCCTATTTTCCCATTGTCTCTTTGTCTATCACATATGGCCACATTCCTTTGGTAAAATCTCTTTCTCAGTCCTGTAACATGACACTGTTTCAGCCCTGGTGTTTGTTTCATTTGGGAGGTTAGTTCAGGAGTTTCATAAACCTTTGTATATATTATGAATAATTAGTGTGTGTCTGATGGGTCCAGACCCTACCTTGGGGAGTGTGGCACCAGGTACCATATCGATGGCGCAGTCCCATGGCCAAATAGATGGAATTTTCTTCGCTAGCTACTTGCTGAACACATCCTGGATCTCCCAATATTCCTCTGGAATGTTAATTGAAGACTCTACTTCAGGACTTTCAATGGTGGTAGAATTGAGGTTGACAGTTAATTCTGGAGGCTAAGATTTCTTGTGAGGAAGATTTCTTCTGAAGTAGTTGTAAACAATAATTGAAACAGAACTCACTCCACTTGGTAATTTCTCCTGTTGACCAGGATACAACAGGTACTATTGTGGCTGGTCCTACCAAAAACATCTTTGAAGTGTTCAGTGAAACTGTCTAGGGAACACGTGAGTGGGCCAGTCTTGATACCAGATGGTTTGACCCCAGACAAGAGTGCGTCCAGACAAGAGAAATATATTATAGGCGATCTGGAATGTTTTTCTCATTACATTGTCTTTATGTAATTTCATTTGAAAGTTTTAATGTTTTTAAATTGTATCTATTTATTTTATCTAAAGTGATTATTCTTGCCTGGTTTACTCATTATCTTGGACTCCAGTATATTAGCTTTAAGTCGGATTGACTAGCTACTGTAGCATTATCACTTACATTACGTTGCATTGCATTAATCAGTTCATGCTCTCTAATGGTTATTCTGGTGCAATTTAAAAAAGTCAACAATATGTTCCAATTTCAGATCATTTAATTTCTCCACTCTACAAGTGTTGTTCATTTTGCTTTAAATATTAATTGCTAGGGGTGTGACGAGATCTCGTGCCACGAGATCTCGCGAGACTAAAACATGACGAGATTTCTCGTTTGAGTGAAAATATGTCTCGTGATATTGCTATGACTGAGCGTGGGGTGAGATTACAATATTCCACCGCTACTGTACACTCACATTCACTTAAACTATCGTTTTGCTGTTTTTATAATAGATAATAACCATTATAAACTAATGTAAAAGTCTGCTCTGCTCATCCATTACGAGTTGCCGCTGCAATCAGTGCAGCACGAATCACAGTTCACTGATCGCGTGACGATGGCGGAGGATTCGTTGCGCAACATAGACTATAACGTCTGATAAATGCCTTATCTTGTATAATGCACGCTCAGCACCGCTGCTCCCTATACACAGAGTACGCGCGATCACCAATTTGAAAGTAAAACGGCGCCGCGCTGTCATAAAAAAGCTTAACACAGCCATGTCATGTGAAACGTCTAGCGCGTCTTGCGCACCCAACTTGTCGGACGCGCCTAGGATGTTACTCCGTGTCAGCGCGCGCTGTGATCTGGTGCACAGATCTCAATCCCCTCCTGTACTCGGCCTCCGAACTGAAGCACCACTAACTCCCCCTCCGTTTCCCCAAAAGCCTGTCGGTTTCCCTCATAAGCTGATATTAGAGTATTTAAACATTCTCTATGGTATTTATTTTAAATGACACACTTGTCTCTTTCTCTCTCTTACAGTTGGCTAGTTATAAACTCTATAAACTCTATTATAAATTAGTGCTTTATTTTTAAAGTTTGTGGGAAAGAATTGTGTAAAAAAATCCCTCATTTTGGGGATGGAATCGGGGAAATATCCCTTATTTTCAATGTTCAATGTTGACAGCTATGCTTCTAATATTGACAGTACTGTAATGTCTTAAGGACAACAGATGAGGGAGGCTTTGTTTCTGAACTTATAATCGGAACAAAAGAAAAAAAAATAGAGACAAACACACCAGCCTCGTTTCTCTCTCCGAAATCGCGGTATTAACCCTGTAACTGCCGGTGCAAAATAAAACAGCAATTTTAAAACAATTATAAAGAGTCTGTGTGCTAACTTTGATTATGGTTGCACTTGCACTTATTGTTTGCACTTCAGACATCAGTGAGTTCAGTTAGGAGGTCACACACAGCCTCAATCAGAAGTTCTGGAAGCTCTTAAATGTACTGTAAGGTCTGAAGAGACTTGTGTGAAATCAAACAGGAGAAAAGCCAGTCAATAAAAACCTTTTACAGTGCTTGTATATTGTTTTCTTTCAATGCATTTGATAATTCATACTCAAAGTAGACCTGAAATGACATGCATTAGTGCATTATTAGTTAAAAGTTTGCAAAATGCACCTGCATACTATTTTTCCAGTCATGAATTTTGTCATTGAGGATTTCTGAAAATTGTGCAAAAATCTCGTCTCGTCATCTCTCGTGAACCCAATCTCGTATCCAGTCTCGTCTCGATGGGATACAGCGTCTCGTTACACCCCTATTAATTGCATTAAAATACCCTAAAGGTAATGGTCAGGCGGGCTCTGAGTGTATATTAATTGGGTCATGGTAGGCTAACATGTAATCTGCACTGGTCTGAGTGGTTTTCTCAGGGGTATTTGAGCTGTGGGTCAAAGGTCAGACTGAGCCTGTAAACTGTCTTGGTCATCGAACCACTGTTCCTGTGTTCATGACAACTCAGGAAAACATTCTCTTTTTCACTCTACATTCCATCATGCATATATTTAATCTTTTTCTGCTCTTTGTGAAGTCAAACGTGTCTATAGTGGTTTGACCTCCATGCCTGCAAAATGTCTGCCTGAAACCATTCACACACACACACACGAGAACATATTTTGTACAATACATATGGCTTTTAGCATCAGTGAAATAGGTTCTCTCTAGAGATCACATTTTTTCAGAGGTAGTAAAATACATTTTTATTCCATATTTCATTTTAGACTTTGGCATGTGGGTTCACAGAGCAATTTGCACCTGTTTATATTACAATTTTCAGACAGTTTTAAGTGGCAATGTTTATGCCGCAAAGACCTTGCCTCTCCTCTGTTGTCATTATGACCTAATATGCATCTCAGGGAATATGATCACTTTCCGTGAAAGTTTTATGCATCTCAGTTGAGAGTTCCGACAGTCCATAAAATTTTGCATGCTGTAAAATTACTGTCCAGCAGACACATGGACATGATTAGCAGTTAATTTTTCAAGCATAAACGCAACACAAAGTGTGTGTGCATTTCTGTTGCTGTTGTCTTGTTCAAGCTATGATAATTTTCCCTATTTTAACTTTAAAGGGATTGTTCACCCAAAATTTTAAATTCTGTCATCATCATTTACTCACCCCCAAATTGTTCCAAACTTGTATGAGTTTCTTCTTTTGTTGAACAGAAAATAAGATATTTAAAAAAAAAAAAAAAAAAAAAAAAAGATTTATGTGATTGGTTTTCAGCATCATTACTCAGAGTCTTCAGTCAGAGATGCACCGATTTACAATGTTCTTGGCCGAATCTCAATTTCTGATTTTTCCTTGAGTTTGACCTGCCGAAACCGATTTTAGCCGATTCCAATTTCATTTTTTTCAAACCACTTTATAGCACACACTAATATTTATTTTCTATCTTCTTTTAATAGAACATTTTGCATAGAAATTTTTTTGAACATATAATCGCTATAAAAACTAGGGGTGGGGGAAAAGTGGATTCTTAGATGCAGTCACGATGCGGACAGTGGACGATTCTGAATCGATTCACAAATGTCAAAAATCGATTTTCAAAAAAAATATATATATATATAAAAATTTATATATATTTATAATAATGTAATATTGACGCAACGTGAAAGACGGAACTCTGAAGCGCAGAAGTGCAGTGGCCGGACCGTCAGTGGCGTGCACATAACAGAGACGCAGACGTGATGACTGAGCGCCGAATCCAAACACCCTCCTCGTTAAAAGCTGACGTGTGGAGGGGTGTGCGATAGCACGATTTTTGATCGTGGACGATTAAAATGTCTCTACTATCTGCTTTTGAAGAAATATCGTAGTATCGTGTTACAGTGCATTCTATCAGTTCAGTTCTGGCGCATCTGTCTCAACTGTACAACGCGACGTAGCCTACACATCACACGTTAATGAATAGGTACGCCGGGACACTGCAATTCACAAAAGTTCATTATTTGCATAAGCCTTGCCCTCCCGACGCTCAAAGGCACTGTCAAACAGCGCCTGAACACTGGACTAAGTTATCTTTCGAGTCTTCTGCTAATACTGTTAAATACATACAATGTTTACATAAACAGAATTGGCTATGTCTAAAGTGAAAGCAAACATTTGAGAGAAAATCTGGTGTAATATGCGTCTATATTAAACGCATTTAGTACAAGTCGCTTGCTGGTCTATAAATAGTACTGCCGCTCGTCCTTAAAGGGATAGTTCACAAAAAAAAATCTGTCATTATTTACTCTAATGTTGTTCAAACCTGTATTAATTTCTTTCTTGTGCTGAACACAAAAGAAGATTATTTTTTTTGAATGTGGGTAACCAAACAGTTGCTGGTCCCCATCAACTTGAGGAGAGAGAAAAAAAACAAAAAAACTATGGATAACAAGTATGCTGCTAGTTCAGGCACACATTTATTTTCCTGTTGGTTCTTTGCAATGTTAATAAAATGTATTATTAATTCTTCATGGGTCATTACTTTTTACTTTTAAAGCAAAGTATTTATAGTCACACACAAAAAAATATTCAGATAATCGATTTAGCATTCGAATCGGAAGCCCTCTGAATCGTAATCAGAATCGAAGTCGTGAGGTGCCTAGAGATTCCCACCCCTAATAAAAACTATAAATATATTACTTACTACTGGTGTGGGAAATTCACACACATCTAAATGGAAGAACCATTTCCTTTTCACATCAAATAACCAACTAATTTGTTTTATATATATATTTAGCAAAACATTTGTTTGAAAACAGGTAATGTCAATCAAATATTGCCGTATATAGATTTTTCTCTGTCACACACACAGGCCTATTGCAATCACTTACACCAATGGCAAGTTATATTTCTCAAACAGTTCTTCTCTCATCTGACACGTAACCAGCCAGGCTAAACAGGACAAGTGGAGCATGTGCAGGGAAATAATAAAAACAAGCTAATCGTGGCCATTATAGTCAATGCTTTTAAGTCCACCAGCTGCGAGACGCAACACGACTCAGAAGCGCCTCCGCTCCACAGAGAATAGGTAGCAGGTCAATTTCACCTCTTGCCGCGTCATGCAGCACAGAGCACATCGTACTGGGCAGGAAGTCAGACACAGAATGGCAAAGAGGATCCGGTAGATTTTCAAAATAAAACACCCTGTGGAGACTTAAGAAGTCACCAACGCTCCGCTGCTGAAACGGTCTAAGACACAAAAACGTGGCGCTGACGTTCCACGCAGTAGATGGATCCAGTGGATTTTAGGGTGAAACAGCTGTAATTCACGAGGTTACCTACATGTGCGTTCCATGTGCATGTGTGATGCTGATGTTGGCAGTGCTAATCATGCGGGGCCCGAGTGCATTTCACCGTTGAAATCGGCATATGTCAGACTGACCGGGCCTGTCACCGATCATGGCCGATCACGTGAAAAATCGTCTGATTCTGGTCACCAGCTAATCAATCGGTGCATAGTCTTCAGTGACACATGATCCTTCAGAAATGTAACATGTGTTTAAGTAACATGTATTATCAGGCCCAGAGCCTAACGATGCGAAATTTCATATTTTGTGGGTTTTGCAGATGGGCGTGGCAAAATGGCTCGTTAGCGCCACCTAGAAAATTGGAAAAAATTAGCCCCTCGTCCACGTTCAACCTACATGCACGAAATTTAGTGGGGTCGTGTATTGCATATCAAGACGCACAAAAAAGCCTCAAGAACCCATACCCTAAACTCGACAGGAAGTCCGCCATTTTGAATTTGGCAGCCATTTTGGGACGATTTACACACGCCGTACTTTAACAAACTCCTCCTAGATTTTGTCGGATCGACTTCAAATTTCTGTTTTCTGTTCAACAGGAAGTTGTAATAACTTGGCTGTAAATGCCCAGTTCTGCATGAAATTTTAAACATTTGACAAGAGTCCCGCCCTGAACAAATCTACATGCTCACATTCACCCACAGTCATAAGCGCCACCTGCTGGCAACAGGAAGTGACGTTTAATGAAGCAGCCCCTGCCGCACGGTTTGACCAACATGTACAGAATTTCTGTGACACATGGATCATGTCCAGACGTACAACAATGTCTCTTGGAGCAATGCCCTTAACCCAACAGGAAGTCGGCCATTTTGAACTTTACGTCAATTTTTGGGTAAATTGGATGCATAGTTAATTCGAGCCGCACCGGCTGAGCTCCAGAATATTCAATGCGGCCGCCTCACACCCTGATGCGCTACAGGTGCGAGGGCCCGCCCATCGCTGCTTGCAGCTTTAATTACTATTAATGTTGAGAACAGTTGCGTTGCTTAATATTTTTATGTTAACGTGATACATTTTTTTCTGTATTTTTTGATGAATAAAAATAATCTTTTGTAACATAAATTACTTTTCTCTCTCTTTTGATGAATTTAATGCATCATTGCTGAATAAAAGTTATTAATTTCTTTAATAAAGAAACTCTAAATTTTATAATTAGTTTTCACATGTTGTAATAGTAAGTGAATTATTGCTTTAATTTTGGGCTGCTCAGCCAATTGAAATGGAAGTGAACTTGCTAGAATTGCTGTACGTGAAAATAAGGATATTTACCAATTTTGTGTTTAACTGTTTCAACTTTTGGCAGTCCGAAGAGAGACACTAAAATTTACTTTTCATAATTGCTTTTGATTTAAGAGGAAAACTGGAAATATGGAGTAATAACACTGGAAAATGAAGTTGAGCACATTGCACTAGGATACATTATTTCTTGTGCTCTGGCTGATTACTGCACATTTCAGTAAGTTTACTAGGTCATCTGGGCATTCCATACTTGCAGAACATGTTCATGGGTACGGTATTCATAATGCATACTGCAGCAAATGAGTAGACTGCCTCTCCGAACACTAGAGAGACAGATACAAAGAGGGACTGAAAGTAAGAATGTATAATGAATAAAGGAGTACGTTACCATTCTTTCTGAGAATTTGAATTTAAGACACAGTGTTCTCATTCAATACTCGCATGCATTTTCCTGCACAAACACTTTAGTTATATTAATCGATATGTAACTCAACTGAAAATTCTGTGTGCGTATTTCAGCCTGGACTTTAGCAAAGATGGAAAATACTTGCTTTTGTTCTCTGCTTGTGTGTATGGTCAAAGACGAAGCCTATCTTCACATAACAGCAATGTGTTGACAGGTCTATTTCACTGACTGCCCCCTCCACCAACGAAAAACCACCCCCATCTGTGCGATGTAGCCTGAGCAAGCAGGTATTGTTTTCATCCCTGACTAAGTACAGATCCTCTTACCCTGCTCGCTATCAGCTACACACAGGAGGGCAATGTGAGCTCATAGCGGCCTGCTTACTGACCTGGGACCAGCTTCACGACTCTTTCTCAATGGGTCTCATGCTGCGTCTGATCGCTGCTCCACAGGTGAATAGCTCACCTTCTCCTCCTCCACCTCCTCCCTTTTCTCTGTCTCTCTTGGTTGGTCACTGGAGTCAGTTAGCGGATGGAGTTGAGTTATGCCTGAACTTTGTGCTCCTGAAGTACAACCTTTTGCAACAAAAATAAACAGTATGGATTACTTTGTTTAAATTCTGCTCGTAATCAAGGTAAAGTGTGATACAACATTCAATTCTGGTTTCATTTAATTGATGGATTTTTAAGAGTTGTCAGATGTGTTCAGTTCTGGTTTCTCAAAGGTTTTTAGGTCTACTTTTATTGTTGTTGAGTGCTCTGAAACACCCAGTTTGAGGACTTTTTCATCAAAGATCAAAAATGTGGTGATGATTGTTGTATTGGATTTCTGACTTTATATAGACAATGCTATGATTTTAGAAAATACCTTAATATGGTGTTTTATAGTGCTTACAATGTATAGAAAGACATTTCAGAAACTAAATCAGCCTGAAAGGTTATTCAGTGGCTCTTGGGTTTAGCCTTCCAGAGAATACTGGTTTTTTTTTTTTATCAAGGTGGTTTTCAAGTTGTTTAAGTTGTTGGTTACATTTAAGGGCTTTTGGATCAGCATCAGTATATATCATGGTTTTGTTTTAAAAGTGGAAAAAAAAGTAATTGAAGAGTTCAGATGCAAAAGCCTCTAAGTGCCATTTGAAATTTTCTTCTAAAATGATCATTTTTATCAAGCTTGTATATTTAAGTTCAGTAATTTCACTTAAATGGCAATGAAGATGACCTATTAATTGTCATTTAAGTGAAATTACTGAACTTAAATATACAAGCTTGATAAAAATGGTCATTTTAGAAGAAAATTTCAAATGGCATTTAGAGGCTTTTGCATCTGATCTCTTCAATTATTGAATTATTTAGTAAAAAATAAATGATTTATTAAAAACTGTTTAGAAATAAAATATAAATATAATTATAAATTCTAGATTTTAACCTTTAAGTTGCAGCTTAAAGCGCCAAAAAACAACATCTGAATGCAAACATACTAGACAATCTACTAAGTGTACTTCTAAGGATGAACTGAAATGTCCACACGCTACTAGCTGGTTACAAAGGCATTGATTTACTGTTAAAAGTTATCCATAGATTTTTTTTTATTCAGAAGAAAATAATAAAATAATACAAATTTTTTCTTGGCAAAATTTTACAATGCTAGGGCATTTGCTTTGTGAGAACTCAAGTATTCAGAGTAATTTTTAGCACAAAAAAAAACGTGGTCTTTATTAAAATATTCTGGTCTTTAGATATTGCTCAGGTCGCTCCTTAAATGTCAGTCTATTGGATTTTTCCCCTCGTTTTTAATGTCCGCCATGCTTAAATCGTAAATTATATTGTCTAGAAAACTAATGGCACAACAAGCTACATAATTAGATTTATTGTTCATGTCCCTATAGCACAAACATTGCAGGAGACAAGTTGTATGCCAGAGTTTAATACTGATGTTAAAGATCAAGTATGAGCAATAGTAATTGTGATGGTTGTCTTATCAGATAAATGCAATATATGTATAGCGGTGGTGTGTGTGTGTGCTCAGGCTCAGAGCTCGTGCCTTGTGGCTGTGCCTCAGATTCTCCATCTGTTTCAATTAAAGTGAGTGCAGGACTCACTGCACTGCCGGGTTTAAATGTCACAGTGAGAAAGCTCTCACCCTGCCCACAAATAACACCACTACAGAACAGAAGACCTTAGCACAATGGAGCGCACACACTCCTAAGTAGTTCCCCAATAAACGAATTGAGAAGGTGAAATATTGCACCGAATCCTTGAGACATGAGACATAACAAACCCATACCTGCTGTGAGTTTATAAAATAGCAACAATTCCACTTTGATATTTATCAGAGATGATCATAAATGTTCTTCGCAAATGCACTATTTTATTTGTGTGACACGTTAACACAGTTGGCTACATTTTGTTAACAATGCTTAATTTATCAATCTTATAATTTCAACGTATGATTTTATAAATGTGAATAAAGTTAGATCTGTTTGCATTAATGCACTGTGGGCTAACATTAACCAACATAAACAATTGTTTTTTTATCAACAAAGATTTATATTAATATTATAATATTATTTTTGATGAGTATGTGTTAGCTAATGCTTAAACTAATGTTAAAGGAATAGTTCACTTAAAAAATGAATTTTTTTCACTTAAAAAGTTCACTTATAAATGAAAATAATACCTTATTGTAATTGTTAAAGCTACAATACCTAAGATTGGCATGTCGCTAGAGGGCGCTACATTAAAAACAACAACAACGGCTTTGCTTGATGACGACGTGGAGGAACGCGGAATGATGGGAACTGTTGTTTTCAACTCCACCGTGGATAAATCAGTCAGACGGGAATCGAAAATTAGTTGTCATGGATGAGGTAAAGTTCAAATTTCTATAAATGTTGCGTTTAATGACATGCTTGTTTTTCAGTAAACTGAAATAGCTGCAAGAAAAGTCAGGTTTAAAAGTAAATTAGTTATCACAGATGTTCCTGTACGAGTCACTGGACGAGGCTATGGTGGAGAGGGTTTGAAGTCAAATCGTTGCTAATGGATCCTGACTTCGCCCTATGCTGCAATATGCATTTAGTTTTGCATTCATTTACAGAAATCAGCTGCTTGAATGACAATTACTGATGTTATTAGATTTTTCAGGTGAGATTCTCAATTCATTCAGTTAACGGATGTTCTGAGGTAAAATTTTCAGACTGCAGACTACAGCAACGATTGTATTTAATTGTACAGTACAATCATAACATAGAACAGACATTATCTTCCTTTCATGTCATTAAACATAACAATATTGCTGGCCATATACTGATGAGAAAGTGCGCGTCCGGTGTGCGATACTGGACTTTGTCCTAGACGTGGCGTGGCTCTTCTCGTCCGTGTGCGACCCCCTTTACAGCCAACAGTTCACATTCCAGAGAATAATGCACCAGAATGTGCACCATTCCATAACAAATGCGCGAAACAAGCTGACGTTTGTTGCTCTGATAGACGCAAACGCACAACTACAACTTCCGCATTTGTCCAGGACTACACGTAGTACGAGCGGAAATCGAGGTAACGCGGATATGACGCGATTGACTGGCGATTTCCAGCTCACCCCTGCTCACACGCCCCGTTTCCTTGGTTAAAATCTCAATTTTCTCGCGATTTAAACATTGTTTGAAACATTTGGAATATTGTAAGTTATCATCTTAACTAAATATATAACACTGGCCTTGTGATTTTGGGATATTTTAATGCAAAAATCTTAGGTATTGCAGCTTTAACCGTTGATTTTCTCTTTACTCTATCAAAATGCATATTATAGCAATATTAAGTTTATTATGGAAGAAACAATAGGCTACTTCTGACAGAATATAGAAGACTAACAAAACATATATACTCTTTTTGGAAAACTTTTAAACATCTTTAGTCTTTATCAATACCATCAGATTCATGGAATTATTTATAGAATCAGGATATAATAATATTAGCCTTCACCCTGAAGTTCTTATTTTCATATTTATCTTGCTATAATGTCACTTGCTTAGTTTTAGGTATTTAGTTAAGTTAATTGGTTTGTTTGTGTGATGTTAACTTGACACAACTTGCTTAATATTTTTAGAAATCCCTGAGAAACTTTGTGTTCGCTCTCAAAGAACACAAAAGTTTTGTGAGCGAATGCAAAGTTTCTCGGGGAACATTAAGGTTTTGCGAGGGAACTCAAAAACATTTGAAATGCTCATTTATTTCACCATGTCCCTTTAGGGGCTCCGGCAAACACACACTGATTGACAAGCGAGAGAAAATACACAATTTTGTGAGAAAAAAGAAGCAGCTGGGACCAAACATGTTGAACGGATTAATACAAAATAAATCCTTAATTCTTGTTTTCTGGCTTGTGAGGGTCTGATTGATCCAGATCTATTCTTTTCCGTCCTACATTCTGTTGTTGACTCAAACTGTTCTTGTCACTCACTGACAGAGTAAACCCAAGGACTGTTTGCTGTTTGTTAATAAGTAAATAAGACTGCACATTGGGTAGAAAGTTTCCCACAGAAATGTATGGTTAGCCTTCTTTGTCTCTCATGTGCATAATCTCTATGTCTCGCTGAAATACATTAGATACATGCTTTCATCTTCAATGTCAAACAGTGCGTACATATGTTGTAAAATGCACTCCAACTCTGGACAGGGAACTGTTATCCATGGTGAGTGTTTACTCTTTTTGTATTAAGGCAGTAGAGTGATGCATGTGATAAAGTAGATGTCTTTCTTGATGAAAGGCCTCACTTCTTGTTCCATTATACAGATGATATTTATATATAAAACAACACAACGGTTACACAATTCTGAAATTGTTTTGGTCCCTTAATTGTGTAGAAGCTGATTCAGGAGAAAAGTTGCTAGGAAAAGTTGCAAGCTGGATTCGAACTCCATAACAAGGGCAAACTGTAACATACATATACTGTAGTACCGGTTGTTGAATGTTGCTAGGTTGTTGCAGGGCTCAACATTAAGGCTTGTCCGCTTGTCTGGGACAAGTGGATTTTTTTGTAGGACAAGTAGAAGAGAAAATTAGTTGTCGAACCGGACAAGTTAAAATTCAAACAAAATAAAATGCCATGTTACTTCACGTTATGTGCAACTCGTTACGCCACAAGTTCTCTTCGCGCTTGAACGAACATCAACAACACATACAATTGAGCCAAAATGTCATTTGTCGAGATATCTTCATAACATAAGAGCAGTCTTATGATGGACATAAAGTGTTGTGACTCGTGAGAGAATGAGGCGCGTGTGAGATCCGAGTCTCTGTCCACAGCAGTGGCTCTTAAAGGGCCAGCTACCAATCAAGCGTTCTGTCAGTAAAGTTAATGAAAGAACAAAGGGAACAGAAAATTACTCACTGCTCTTGACTGAAGAACTTTTGTAGCTTTAATAAGGAATAGTCTATATATGATTTATGCAGCGCCGCAGACTGTTTGATGACTTTATTAAATTTCTGTATATGTCCTACCTGTTAGACAGTTCATTTTTATCCAGACATCAATGGCTTATTGATCATTATAGGTGTTATCAATCATTTAGTTGTTATTGCTAATTTCAGAATTATCACTAATCTGTGTGTGCATTTGGTTTAGAACCAAACAAGTTGACTCATGAAACCATTTGTTTATTATATCGCAATCGCATATCACAACCGCAATATTGACCTCAATAATCGCAATATGACATTTTCCCCAAATCGTGCAGCCCTAGATAAAATTATAAATCTTTACCCGGACAAGTGACTTTTGTGCATGGACAAGTGAAACATAAATTTACTTGTCCGAAGGACAAGTGCCTCAAAAAGTTAATGTCAAGCCCTGTGTTGCTTACTTAGGTTTTAAAGTTTTGTCTGTGTTTGGTGTTATCTGATCCCTTATACAATTAATATCTCACCCTCAACAAGCCACATGATTTGAGGTATTCTTATGCAGAAACAATGTGGGATGATTTATGAGGTTTAACATAGGATTAGAGCTTTGTTCAAATCCCTAACACTCTGTATGAGCAATAATATTAGTAATGAGGAAGCATCATCCATGATAATGAGTAAGCAAGCTGCACTAATTATTTTAGTGTTAATCATGGTGTCATAATGTCAGTCTTTTTACTGCCTGCCTCAGGTTTGCTTTTATTTGCAGTGCAGTGCAATGAAGTCTCTGCAGCCATGGGTCATCTTTATGAGGCGTGCCCACTAATCGTATTTAAGGCTTATTACCTCTCTCACTTTCTCTGTTTCCGACACACTCACACACAGACACACTCCCAGCCTGTGGTGCTGGCTTCATTAGTACTATCTGTCAGCATTAATGTAGGAGAGGTAAATAATTGGACACAGCGCATTTGCCGTAGATGACTTCTGCCACAGTTTTGGCTCCTTGATTAGCAGGCTAATTGTATTTTGCGGCTTTTGATGGCAATCATAGCCATTTCCAGACACTTATGAAACATCTGTCAGAATGAGAGTTAATGCAGCTTCTGCAATCATCTCGCCGTAAATGCCACCCTTACCTAAACATGTCTGGAACGATCAGGTGTTTACTTGCTTTTATAATTAGAGGTTAAGATGCATTTAAATGCATTTCTCATGATAAATGTCTGTGAATCAAGTAAGGCAAACCGTATAAATTGTTAATTTGTCATCATCTGTTACCTAACGTGTTGGTTTAAGTGGAACTGCTTGTTTAACGGTGATATTACGTGCTAAATGGTTGAATGTGAGTCTTGGACTTAATAGTTCATTGTTTTCCTTGTCTGAGAGTTTTGGTTGAAATTTAAGCTTTGCTTTGGGCAAAGGAATGTGGGAAGACCTTTGGCTATCTCTCCCATCAGCCCCTTTTCTGTTTTTTTTTTTTTTTTTGTTTTTGTTTTATGTGTCCTGGGAATCTCAACACATTTGGCTACAAGCCCAAAACAAGACATTTCAAAGGAAAATGTGTCACTACAGTTTATCTGTGACTTTAAAGTGAGTTTTTCAAAATGAGGTCTGCAGAAAATTAAAGTGAAAAAAATTACAAAAGCCCAAACAGCGCAGTCTCATTCTAGACGTCATATAACTGACGTCTTGGGGCGTCTTTTGACTATACGTCAACATACGCCTTTTTAGGTTACCCTTAAATGTCGGTTAGATGACGTTCTCGAAACCTAAACCCTACCCCAGACCTAAACCTACCCCTAAACCTACCCCGTCACCTAACTGACGTTAAAGGTAAAGCGTCAGCTGTATGACGGCCCAGGATCATCAACTAACCGACGTTTAAGGGTACCCTAAAAGGCGTATGTTCTACGTATGGTCAAAAGACGTCCCGAGACGTCAGTTGTATGACGACTTGGGATTAGACTGTGTTACCCTGAACCGCAACATAGAAAAAAAAACACAGAAAAATAAAATCTAGCATTTCGAGGTTAAAGTTCAAAATGTTTCGAGCTTAAGGTTGAAATGTTTCGAGATTAAAGTCGAAACATTTCGAGAATAAAGTTGAAACATTGTGCATTCATAACAGTGCGTGTCCACCGTGTTTGTGTGAAGTCGAACTGCCATGATACGACTCTGATACATTTTAAGTGCATCATTCTGTATCCAATCATTTGGCCGAATCCTGTGATTTTCTCAGATTTAATAACCACTAATGGTTGAGGAGAGATTCTCTGATATGATTGTAATGCACTTTATGAAAGCGCTATATAAATGCCCTATTCATTCATTCATTTATTCATAAAGCTGGATTTCTCCATCCAGTCTGAAAAGTGTTTTCCAGGGTTGGTTTTCCTATAGGCTATTCATTTCTTATCATTTTATTGTATTTATGTAATATTTTTCCGTCAATTAAACTATATTCCTTTTTTTACTGTATAAATATCGGAATTTAGGCCTAGTTTTATTAGCTGAAACATTGTTTTATCTTGTTTATCTTTAGCATTATATTAGTTTGCCATTTTTCTAACATGAATTGTGGGTGGAAAAAGATACACTAAACTTAAAACAAATTTGATTATATATATCTATTTTAATAATTTACTTTTGCTTAAATTTAGAGTCAACACAAAAGCTAATTTAATTTAAAACAAATGTTCATACTATTTTCTCAATAAAAATTGGTCTGTTTGCATAAAATTACATATTTGCTTTTTTGGGTGCTAGATATTTGGCGGGTCCTTTGCATGAAAATGTTTTAAAGCCTCAGATTTACATGTTGGTCACTTAGGATCATATACTGTACTGTGATTTGTTTTGGAAATAGTTGAGGTTGTACCTATAAATAGTTGGGGTGAGGTTTGCTAGTTTTCTAAGCAATCAGACTGATTTTTATTTTATTTTTATTTTTTACTTGGCAGACCAAAAAATCCCACAGAACACAATAAATTGTTCGGCTGAAATAACTAGAATCCCCCCCCCCAATGTGTTTGTACGGAGCAAGACTCTTCATCTACAGATCACAGTTCAACCACTGTTCTGCTTCAACGCTGAACCGTGAAGAACGGCACAACACCAAAAAACATCTGTGTTCTTTTTGTTAGAAAGCTATTTCATGCTTTCAGCTCTCTCTGCTGTGGGGAGGTATGTGTATTTGCAGTCAGCAAAACAATTGGTGAATGCATAGGGACTGATTTTTTTTTCTTTTTTTTTCTTTGATGATGGTTGTAGACAGTTGTAAAACAATCCACTGATATTATTGGCAAAGCTCCTCGTGGAGCTGTATAGCAGCACGTGGATGATTGGCCGGGTGATTGCTCTGTGCTGGGTGGATGTCTCTCAGCTGTAATTGTTGCACATTGACTTCAACACAAACATGATTGTAATGAATGTGTTTAATTTTTAAGAGCAGAGGAGAGCCGCAGGGGCTGAACAGAATCAGATATGCATACAGGTGCACACACGTACACGCTGTTGTAAAGCTGGCATTTAAAGGTCCCCTGACATGGGGTTATTTTATTATTTTATAATGTTTTCTGGGTTGCCCTTATAGTGTTAGTATGTTTTTTAGATTAAAAATAGTCATAATTTAGTAATAAAAGGCATTTTCCTAGCCTAGCCTAACATGTGAAACTATCTCGAATACTTTTACTACAGCTATTCTACGTTTTTACTAATACAGCTATTGAGATTACCGAATTGTGAGAAGTTATTAAAGCATTTAGATCTATTCCCATCCCATACATGTTGCTGTGATGAGCATTGTGCAAGCAGATGTCAGTCTGTTGATCGTGAGAATGAGTTTCTGCACTCTCTGCACTAACATTTTATTATCTAAAATCAATATTTTTACTCATAAATATGTCCTCAATGGTGTACAAATACCTCTGCCAATGACCAGGGCTCCAGACTAACTTTTTTCACCTCCGTCCTGGAACCGTCCTGAAAAACAATTTGAACCGTCCTAAAGTGAATGTCAACCGTCCCAAAATAAATATTTTGTTTCTGTACTTTGTTATTATCATCCATATCTGTTAGTTTACTAAAACAATTCCGGTGACTAAAATTTAGTTCAACTGTAATGCATTAATTTAGAATTTCTCTAAAATTTCCAAACCTACATACTTCCAGAGAAAAAATCTATTAACCAGTTAATATGAATGATTTTAAAGTTTGAACATGCAATACAGATACAGATTTAACTGTGACTTAAAAAATACCTTAATTTTTGCCAAACAAATTTATTTATCTTGCCTAAATGTTTGCGCTCATTGCATGTTTACAATGGGGTAATGTTGTTAAGAATTTACACAACACGAAGCTTGATTTAAATTGTTCAATTAAATTGAAAAAAGTTGCACAAATAAATGCAATAGAATAAAGACACAAATAAAGACAAATAAAGAGTAAAGTTTTTGAATAGGTCTAACACTAGTATTCAGACAGAAACTGAATAAAATAATCTAATGGAAAAAAACACTGGATAGTATTTTAGTCTTGAATAAATTAAATACATAGGCTATTAAGCTGATAAATTTATTTTAAAGCTATCTTTTGTTGATTTGACGACAGAATGAATGACTCGTCACATATGTTTGCTGTCACAACATATGTGCAAGAGCAAGTGCAGGGATTCTGTGTTCATCATACTGGCATACGTTTTATGCTTATTAAAGACAAAACCGACTATGTTTAGAGCTATTATACTCACGAAGACCAAAATCGACACAGTTTTTGCGTGCTAAAGCAATACAAACCGTGAAAAATAACTTTTGTTACTGGCCAGCTGTTCTTGAGGCGGATTTTCTATGAATGTGCGCATATAGAAAATCATCCCAGAGAGCGCGCGAGCACTGATTCGTTTAAAATCGCTTGAATGTTTAAACTGGTAAGACTAAAAAGACGTGCAAATGGTAAACTTCATTCACGATGCACTGCTGGCCCTATTGTGCTAGTGAATATACCGTCATGTCCCGACTCCTGAACGCGAGTGTGTATTATCGCGGCAGCGCTTGATGCTTGGCTTCCACAACACATTTTGAGAGAAGAGTTGGAAGACGCGGCAGCGCTGAACACTCAGGCTGTGTGTGAAATTGCGTATGGCAGATAGTTATTAAAAGAATGATTTGAATTTATAATCTGTGTTGATTATGATTGCAGGAATATCCCGCAATATAAATGAGGAGACCTGCGGAAATGATTAGAATTATGCGTAATACCCGCAATCCCGCGCTGAAATTTGAGCCCTGTGAATACGCATATAAAATGTCTTTTCGTCCTGTAGGCGTCCTGGAGAATATTTCTGTTCGTCCTAAACACATTTTCTATCGTCCCCAGGACGATAGACGCCGTTAGTCTCGAGCCCTGGATCTGACTTATCCTCGTAAACTAAGAATTTATTTTCTTTATATACAGAGTATATAGGGGTAGGTCCATGGAGGACTTCCATGTTGTTCGCCATCTTGATAAACTATTATAGCAGAGAGGGACAAAAAGGACTAGGCCAACTCATTTTCGTTCATAGTCAGCGTCACGTGACTAAAAGCAGTTAAACCAGACAAAAAGATTTGAGAGACGTTTCTCACTGCCCCGGCAAGTTTAGAAGGTTGCACTGCACGTTATTTATAATGGAGGACCAAACTTATGTGGAGCCACTTCACAAAAACTAGGTTTTGCATGAAACAAGATTTAATGCAGGAGAAAGCTTTCATTCAAAATAGATGCTGAACTTGCCTGCTTCTCAACAGGTAGAGTCAATGTTATGGTCTAAATTACAAGCTTTTTTTCATTGCTGGTGGCTTCTCTGCCTTCAGGAAACTTTCAATTCTATCAAATATCAGTTTGTTCGTTGTCAAGTTGCAGTTTGTTTGAAATAACAAACCTGTTCTCCCAAAGCGAACACTCAACGAAGTGCTATTGAGAAAGCCTGTCATAGCTTTTTGGTACGTAATGGCTACATAGAAGCAACACGCATTTGAAAAAGTGAGGTGTGAGTGCACTATTCGTTTGAATGCAAAATACAATCTCAGTGCTAGATGGGGTAAATTCCTACACATTGCCCCTTTAAGGAATTATTTGGGGCTTTAACAAGTTTTATTTATAAAAATAAATAAATGAAATATTATCAAAGTAAAATAAAATATTTGGTATTACACTATAAATGATGGAAAAAATACTCAGACAACATGAAAGCATGTTCTCAGCTATACTGAACCCCTTTACACAAAGTGATTATATTGTTATAGCCTGTAAATAATATTGTGATCCATGACAATAAGTAATACATTATTAAAATAATAAAAAGCAGAGGATTTTTATTTATTTATCTATTTTTTTACTTTGAACACCAAATGTAACTGCAATATGGGGTGTGTTTGTGTGTGTGGCTGGCTGTGTTCAGAATTGCAGACCATCATAATAGACATAAAACTTTAAGATGCAGTGTGTATACTATTTAGTTTGCAAAATTTTTTATGATGATATGTTAAACAAAAATGTATATACTGCATGATTTTATAGAGTATGATGGATTTGTCTCTCTGTCTTGCTATTCCTGCAAATTCACAT
>JAQIUQ010002056.1:0-13858 GCA_030378365.1 Hybognathus amarus
CTCTTCCCTTGATCCCAACTGCTCTGGAATAACTGTGAGGAGCTTGCATCATCTCCAAGCAGGACCTGCACAGCACATCCAACAGAGTGACGAGTGGAAGACCGCCTTCATCACACCATCAGGGTACTGCCGGAGTATGCCGTACAGGCTGGCGAGATCTGCCTAGCATATTCTAAAGCTTTATGGAAGAGGTGTTCTGGGATATGCTCCAGATATTAGTAATCATTTACATTGATTATATCCTTATTTATTCTTAGAACCTAGCTGAACATTTCTGACATGTCACCATCTTCTCATAAGTCTCAGACAGTATCAACTCTATTTAGAGGTGGAGAAATGTGGGTGGGTTTCATCACACGCCTGTCTGTCCACTTCCTGGGTTACATCCGGGAGGTCCTGAGGAACGCACTTACATACCATCATACCTGCGAGTTACCTCAGGGACTCAGTTCACTCGTCTATGGGATCCAGGCACCCAGGTAACCCACAAACCTTCTTGTTCCTCTGTGAATGCTACTGTTGACCAAGTATGGCCCAGAATGTTCAACACTTTGTCCGAAGAGGTTCCATATGTGCCATTTCAAAGACATTGAGACATCTAACGGAAGGTAAGCTCCAACCACTACTAATTCCTCACAGACCATGGTATCACCTGGAAATAGACTTCATCACTGACCTACCTCCATCTGATGATAACATATATATCCTCGTAACTGTTGAGCGCATCTCCAAAGCCTGTAAACTCATTCCATTTAAAAGGCCTTCCTACTGATGTGGAAACTCTGTTTCATCATATTCTCCGTAACTTAGGCGTATCCAACTGAGGACATTGTGACAGATGGAGGCTCACAGTTCACATGTGTGGAAAGCCTTCTTTTAGGTTCTTTGAGATCTCTATGAGTTTGTCCTCCCTCAAAATAATGGTCAAACCAAACGCAAGATCCAAGAAATAGGAGTATGCCTGCAGTCATACTGCCACAACCATGAGCACAGCTGGAACAGTTTTCTGCCTTGGGCCGTGTATGCACAAATCTCTCACCACAGCACTTACTCCTTTCCAGTGGATACTCGGCAACTAACCGCCCCTGTTTCCCTGGTCAGGTGAGTCATCGGAGGTTCCAGCTGTTAGGAGAGTGAAGGGGGTTGGATTCGGCTTGTCTTAATCTGCAGGGGGCAGTTCGGAGACACAAGACAAACGCCATGCCGAAGCAAAAAAAGAAAAAAAAAAGCTGCAACACCAATGTACCATCCTGGGTAAAATGTCTGGCTATCTGTCTCTGACTGCCCTGTCACAAGCTGAGTCCCTGAATTTATTCGTCCATTCACCATCCAACGGCAAATTAATGATGTGACTTACCGCCTGAAACTTACCACCTCAGTAAAGAATTTCACCCAGTTTTCATGTATCGCTGGTCAAACCTCACCATGACTCTCTTCTCCCTTCCTCCACAGGGCCTGGTGCTAACTGTCTCACTCACAGAAAGACAGACAGAGGCGGACGAGGTGCTGAGTGAACAGTGCAGATCAATACTCGAGTGCAAAGAGAATAAACTTGATACGTTGAACACTTCACAGATGAGTAACTCAATGTCTTTACCAGGGAACTGATGAACACGAAGACTTAGAGACACAGGACGCTGGTGACCCGGAGACACAGGATGAAGGAGACCAGGAGACACAGAGCGATGACCACGGGAATACACAGGGTGACAGGTAAGTATCTTCAGGTAGGATTAACAGGTGAATAGAGTCTGTAGGTTCGCTGGACGAGACCAGACACAGAGGTGCAGGGGACTGGGACTGATATAGTGAGTGTCATCATGATGTGCAGGTGCCGGTGATCAGAATTCAGGTGACTGGGATCTGGTGTAACAAATAGGGCGGAAGTGATGACGTGGATCGGAGTGATGACATGGATGGATCCGTGACACTAACAACATACCTCCTCCTCCTGAAGCAGATGATAACCTAGTCTACACAGTTAATTCCATCCTGGACTCCCAGCGATGAGTTAATCAACTACAAAACCTTGTGGACTGGGAAGGATACGGTCCAGAGGAAAGATCACCGAGTCCCACGGCATTCTGGATCCCACTCTACTCACCGATTTCCATAACAGCCATTCAGAACGTCCAACAGGAAGAGAAATTCTGGGCGCACAGTCTACACCAATTTTAATAAAGGCTACAGAACCATTTTGTTCTGCACTTGTCTATATTATTGATTTTAGATTTACCCGCTCATAGACATAATGTAAACAAGACAGACAAGATCATATTAAGTAATAAGGTCTGGTCCACATTATGCTGTCTTCAAGTCACCCTGGGAGGTTTCTTCTTTTAAAGTTAAAAATAAATGTGATTGTGGTCAGATTAAACTGAATGCAACACGTTTTCGAATACAATGAACAAAATTTTCTGACAAAGACAGGAATATTTTTAAAACTAAATGAGCAGAAACAAATGCTGGTGCTTCATGTATTTTATCATTATTGAGCTGCAAGAGCAACACATTCTCATCCCAAGACGTCATCTAACTGACGCTTTTGACCATACGTCAACATCCAATGTTTTAGGGCACCCTTTAACGTCAGTTAGATGACGCTATCCTAGGGCGTCATCTAACTGACGCTTTACCTTTAGTGTCTGTTCAGATGACGCGGGTAGGTTTAGGTCTGGGGTAGGGTTAGATAGCGTCATCTAACTGATGTTAAAGGGTGCCTTAAAGCGTTTGCGTTTTCCCCAATGATAATTATTTTATTTTAGAGTTGTTTATGTGAACACATCTTGCTGCATGTGATGTGTAAGAAGAAGA
This sequence comes from Hybognathus amarus, assembly GCA_030378365.1. NCBI lineage: Eukaryota > Metazoa > Chordata > Actinopteri > Cypriniformes > Leuciscidae > Hybognathus > Hybognathus amarus. The sequence continues at coordinate 2,815 of JAQIUQ010002056.1, forward strand.
AATTGTAAGAGTTGAAAGAGTTAACCACAGGAGGACTTCAGCCGGCATTTCAGTCACCTCAGAGTGCTATTTTTCCCTAAGGACAGAAATATTTATCTACTTCTGAAACATGCTGTGAGTGTGAATGAAGTACCATGGCAAAGGAGATAATATTGTAATAAACACCATTTACCCTAAATAGAGAATTTCACACACACTCACATTTCATGATCCTTTTGGGCTCACACCACAGTGTGTGCAACACATAATGCTCAGTCAATGAAACACTAATCCTTTCATTTCACACATATATCCTTATATAAAAGCTGGATGATTAATATATTTATTCACTATGTAATATATTTTTTAACTATTACACAGTCAAAAAAACTATGGATACCAATGCTTAATATCGCATGGTAATACAATGGTTCCTTAAAATATACCACGATACTTAGATAATAGCATTAAACGTAAATGTTTTATAGTTGTAATTTACACTCACCGGCCACTTTATTAGGTACCCCATGCTAGTAACGGGTTGGACCCCTTTTGCCTTCAGAACTGCCTCAATTCTTCGTGGCATAGATTCAACAAGGTGCTGGAAGCATTCCTCAGGGAGTTTGGTCCATATTGACATGATGGCATCACAAAGTTGCCGCAGATTTGTCGGCTGCACATCCATGATGCGAATCTCCCGTTCCACCACATCCCAAAGATGCTCTATCGGATTGAGATCTGGTGACTGTGGAGGCCATTTGAGTACAGCGAACTCATTGTCATGTTCAAGAAACCAGTCTGAGATGATTCCAGCTTTATGACATGGCGCATTATCCTGCTGAAAGTAGCCATCAGAAGTTGGGTACATTGTGGTCATAAAGGGATGGACATGGTCAGCAACAATACTCAGGTAGGCTGTGGCGTTGCAACATTGCTCAATTGGTACCAAGGGGCCCAAAGAGTGCCAAGAAAATATTCCCCACACCATGACACCACCACCACCAGCCTGAACCGTTGATACAAGGCAGGATGGATCCATGCTTTCATGTTGTAGACACCAAATTCTGACCCTACCATCCGAATGTCGCAGCAGAAATTGAGACTCATCAGACCAGGCAACGTTTTTCCAATCTTCTATTGTCCAATTTCGATGAGCTTGTGCAAATTGTAGCCTCAGTTTCCTGTTCTTAGCTGAAAGGAGTGGCACCGGTGTGGTCTTCTGCTGCTGTAGCCCATCTGCCTCAAAGTTCGACCGTACTGTGCGTTCAGAGATGCTCTTCTGCCCACCTTGGTTGTAACGGGTGGTTATTTGAGTCACTGTTGCCCTTCTATCAGCTCGAACCAATCTGGCCATTCTCCTCTGACCTCTGGCATCAACAAGGCATTTCCGCCACAGAACTGCCGCTCACTGGATGTTTTTTCTTTTCGGACCATTCTCTGTAAACCCTAGAGATGGTTGTGCGTGAAAATCCCAGTAGATTAGCAGTTTCTGAAATACTCAGACCAGCTCTTCTGGCACCAACAATCATGCCACGTTCAAAGTCACTCAAATCACCTTTCTTCCCCATACTGATGCTTCGGTTTGAACTGCACGAGATTGTCTTGACCATGTCTACATGCCTAAATGCACTGAGTTGCCGCCATGTGATTGGCTGCTTAGAAATTAAGTGTTAACGAGCAGTTGGACAGGTGTACCTAATAAAGTGGCCGGTGAGTGTATATTTATACAATTAGCTGAACTTCAGAGTGCTTTTTTGACACACTTAAAGGGTAGGTCACTCAAAAATTTAAATTCTGTCAGTACCTACTCACCCTCATGTTGTTCCAACCCTGTAAGACTTTCGTTCATCTTTGGAACACAAATTAAGATCTTTTTGATTAAATCTGAGAGCTGGGTCACTCCTCCATAGGCTAATTTTTTTACTACTTATCCTTTTAAATTATATTAAGCCTTAAAGTTCTGCATAATTAAGGGCGTGGCCACTTGAGATGACAGGTGGATTGCCTCTGCTGTCACTTCTAGCCGTTTGTCTGCTATCTGTTAACGTCACCCTCAGCTAATTCCAGCAGCTGCTGTTCTTGCCCTCTCTGCGGTGTTTGTGCTTTTTTGGGGAGATTATTTCATACAATTTAATACACGTATTAAACCTTCGCCCACGCCGTTGAATTCCGTCGTTGACGAGTATGGACAGAACAACCAGCGCTATATTTTAAGTTGTTGAATAGTTGAATAAAGTCGTTATTTTTATAATTTCATCACACAAACAGTGTTCTTGTCGCTTGATAAACTTAAGGTTGAGCCACAGTAGTAGTCAGTAGTAGTGCTGAGGTCTGTCTGTTATTACAGCTGTGCAGCAGGTCAGTTTAGGGAAGCAAGTTAGTAAGCAAATAAGTTTGATTGTATAGGTTGAGTATGACGTTGAAGAGTGAGACGTGCTCAGCTGTAGTCGACTGTAGACTCGCTTCCGACATCGATGAGTGAGCGCGCTCAGAGTGTAGGTAGCACCTAGCCAACACCGATGAACAGACGCAGTAGAGTAAAGGTAGCACCCAGTCGACATCAGACGAGGAGACGGGCTAGAGTATAGGTAGCACCCAGCCGACGTCGATGAGGAGATGGGCTAGAGTGTAGGTAGCATCGATGAGGAGACAGGCTAGAGTATGGGTAGCACCCAGCCGACATAGATGAGTAGACGGGCTAGAGTATAGGTCAGCACTCAGACCTTCGAGGAGTGAGACGAGCTAGTTTATAGGGTTAGCTCCGGCCGAAGCTCGACGAGTCAGACACGACCAGAGTATTGATATTAATAGGAGGTAGGTAATGTTGGGGAAAAATCTATGACACCCTTTAAGTACGACTGATTTTACGGTCAGTACTATCAGATTTTAAGGACACTACAAGTACACATTCAATACAAATAAACTTAAAAATAGAACTAATTTCATTTAAATATAACTTGTAAAACTTATTTTTCACAAGGGATGATAATAATTTACAATCAGAAAACCAAGATAAATCCATGTTTGAAACATTACCATAATGGTAATACCACAGTATTTAATTCTGGAAAAAAGCCATAGCATTTCAATTGTACCATTTACAAACCACGTTATACATTCATGGTCAAAGTACCATGGTATTACTGTCTAATACCAACAAAGAGCCATGGTACCGTCAGAGTAGTTTTTTTTTGTGAGATTTAGAGAGCCAAAACACACATTTATACTCACATCATACCTTTTCAGAGACTCTGTTAAAAGGTCATTTACAGGTAGTGCGGAGAAAAGTTGACATGCCTTTGGTTCCATTTCCTGTCTGGGACTCTGTGACAGTCTGTGCACGGCTAGTAAACATCTGAGAAACTTTCACACTCTTATAATCACAATCCAATCATTTCTTGTCAAGGTGTTTGTTTTTCCCTTCTGAGTTCCCTGGAGAAGCACATTTCTATTCCTCTGTTCAGCAAATCCACCCGCATTAAGAGAGTACACATTTCCCTCACATCCCACCGTGTGTTTCGTTTTACTATTCCACAGCACACTAACCTGCAGAAAAGAAAACTGACAGTGCTGTGCTAACAATCACAATTGTTTACAATGGCAACGGCACTTGCCCGCTTTGCTAATGTTTGACAGAAGTGCTCAAACCATTCATACTGACAACCTGAAGATGGAGTGAATGGGAAATTGGATGAAAAGGGGTGAAATGTTCGAAGAGGCAAGGAGAATGGGGCAAGGGGACCAAGGGGAACGATTGCGGTTATCGAGTTGGACAGGTTGAAATTGAATCAGCATTGCAGTGGAAGGGTAATTGATTCTCAGATGAGGTCGCTTTAGGATACAGTGAGAAACAGAAGGCAATAGAAAATGAAAGTTGACAATACTTGAATAAGGCACTATAATAGAGGATTTTTTTTTAGGATAGGATACTGCAATATTTTGCAGATACTTAATCATATTAATCTTTCTGAATACAGGCAAGTTTCAAATAGATAAAGGAAAATGCATAAAAGTTGAAGTCTCTGTAGATAAAAGAAGATCCCTTCACTTGACCAATGCGTGGGGACCCCCGCAACCTGTCTATGACTTCACTGTAACCATTTAAAATAGTAGTATAATAATAGTAGTAAAGATATTATATTTTTTATAAATATGAATAACATGCTGTTCAATTCTGTTTTGTGTTTGACACTGCATATCAATATACATAGAGTTAGGGGAAGAAATACAGACAGATTATAATCATATTACGATTAGCTCAGTTTACCCATTGCATCTTTGAAAAGTTCTCAAAATGAAAGGCGTACCAGTGTGTGTTTACTGCTTTGCTCATCCTCTACAGCCCGGAGAGAAGGCTAGAGACATATCTCAGTGTTCTGCTTGGTCTTAATGAGCTTAGTACTGTTGCCTGAAATCTCTCCCCCTTCTCTCTCTCTACCTCTCAAACGCATACAAATAGGATGACACTGAAATTAGTTCAATGATAAATTAAATGAAAATCTGTTCTGAGTCTCCATAACTTCCTGTCTCTGTTTTTTTTTTTTATTTTTTTTTCCTCAGTGAGGAAACTGGATCACTGACATCCTGTTGCTTTAGTTTTACAATAGTACTACAGTGGGCCAGGTTGTAAAATGTTTCAATATGCAAAAATAATTGGACATTCATAAATAAATCTGCGAAATAAACTCAAAAAGGGGTAAAAACCCTGTAACCACAGAGTAGTGCTAATTTTCCTTTCTTTTCTAAGAATATGACAGTGCCTAACTAGATTGAAATGGCTGCATCCAATCAGTGCTGTCATGCCCATTCAAAGTGAGGGGGCATGTGCCCCCTTAGATTTTTCCTCCCACTTATCCTTTAGAACTTTATTCATATTATGCTCCATAATTACAAGAGCCTATAACAACTCAAATGTATTCTACTGGATATGTAATAAACCAGATATAATAATCCCAATAAAAGGTATTGGGATTATTTGTGGCTGACCGGGAAATTTTAACTTGATCAAAAAGTTATGGATTTGATATTAGCTGCGAATTCAGAGCAATAAATTAAGTTGTGTGAGTGTAACGTTATCGATAGCTAGTTTAGTCTAACTGTAAACTAGTTGGCTAATGTTACTGCCTGCCATATAAAGCCAATAAGCCATAGAGCACTGAATTCTGTTAATTTCAGAGCACCACAACGTCAGACATCAGCACCTTTATGTACCTAACTTTAATGTAAGATCGTTCTTAGGTCACATACCAATTTAAAATCATAACATAAAAACTGCAATGGTACTTTATTTAAAATCATGTGTAGCAGGCCTAATAAGTAAAGTGTACCGTAAGTGTGTGTGTAAAGGTGCGTTAATGAAGTAGACTTCAAAAGCTTTTGAATTTAAGCTTACAGTTCTTTCATCAAACTGTATTTTACATAAACTTGTGTGATGATCACAAAAGTATTGTAATTGTACTTTAAATAGCATATTGCAGGTAAAAAAAATCTAAATTTAGAGATAACCTTGTATGAAAATACCATATGAAAAGTTATGCATGATTTAAAATGTTTTAAAACAACATAAGGGCATTAATTTAGTAGATAAAGTGAGCGTTTCTTGGACTGCTCATAAGAACGGCTTTTTTTTCAACATCGCGTCATTTTACGTCATGTTAGGGAGCCTCAGCCTCGCATCATAGAATGTGATATAGGTAACTTAGTCATGCCCTAAATAGAAGCAACTTGTAATTGAAAAGCAAAATTTGTTGTTTAAATACTCAAATCTTTAATTTTCTGTTTATGTTATAACCCAGGTGAAAAATATGTATTAAAAATGTACCTGTATGCTTTTAGTACAATATAAATATACTCAAGTATAGTTTTTTATACATTTAATAGTATAAATCTACCTATCTAAGCTGTACAATATTGTGAGCACAGTGTATATGATTCAGCGAACGTGTATATCTATAAGCATGTCTCTCACCAAAAGACACCTGTCCTGTTCTCCACTGGTTCTCCTGCACACCACAACTCAATTTGTCTCTGACCGTTCTGTCTAATCATTATCCTGGCCTGTCCCTGCTCTCTTTATCATAGCAGGCTCATAACTTTATGGCTTGATCCGTCAAACGAGATCTTCCTCAGTGTCCGAAATGTCATTGCGATCCCACTGTTTTCCTGTTGTTTGATTCGACCGCTCTTCCCGCCTCGCTGCGTGCATGCCCGTCACGCCCATTTTCAGACGTGGAAGTAAAATTCTCTCAAAAATGACTCCCAGGGTGGCTACAGGCATAAACCATTTAAATTTAAGACTTTTAAAGACTTTTTAATACCCCTTCTAAATTAAAATGTAAGACCAAACTTAGCGACAGAAATATAAATTAAAAGTGAAAATATACAGTAATATTTCTAAGTAAACGCAAGTAAAATGACAAAAACCAATTGTCAATATGCGAACGTGCGGTCGTCTGTGGAGTACAGTGGAGTGAAAAGAAATATAGAAGGCATTTTTATAAATGTAGTTTAAAGTAGTAATAAAGTATATTAATAAAAGCTTAGATTTAGTTTTATTAAAAAGAATTGTATTAGAACCGGTTTATTTATAGTGTACTGATAATTGTTTCATATAATTAGTTTATTAATTAAACTAATAAATAGATAAAAAGACTTTGAGATATGTTTGGCAATTGTACCTTTTAAATAATAAATTAAAATAAGTTTGCTATATTTCAGATCACTATATTTGTTTTCCTTGATTTTTATTAACCCTAACTTTATTCTCATTATAAGAATTATAAATAATTGATTTCCGTATAAAATATTACTACAACACATAAAAATAAACAGATTAGTGCCCTGTTTTGAGGACAAGAAATGAAAACCAATGAGATATGATGAATGTCCAAAAGATGGAACTCTGTAACGGCCAAATAGTGTTCAGTGTAGCGTTCATGACATGTTGACATGCCTTTAAGATGACGATGTTGAAAAAAATAGAAGACGATTTGCTCAGATGGCTCAACCTCCCAATCTCCATAATCGGCAGGATAGCAGCAATAAAAATGACGATTCTACCAAAAATTAATTACCTATTCTTGATGATTCCAACCCACCCTACACTCAATTGGTTTAAATCATTAGACTCCATTATAACTCGCTTCTACTGGAAAAATAAAACGCCACGGATAAAACTCACCACACTACAAAAAAGTAAAGTTCAAGGAGGACTAGAAGCACCAAATTTCCAATATTACTCTATGGCTAACCAACTGCAATACATATACAAATGGATTCACCCCACCCAATCTGATATTATATGGCTAGATATAGAACAATCATTATGTAAAGAATTAAATATAGCTGACATACCATTTCTCACCAAATCAATTAAACAACACACATGTTTTAAGGCATTAACTATAGCCACCACTCTGACAGCCTGGTGGAAATTTCACCAAATCACAAATTCTACATTAGCTCCATCTAACCTCACCCCACTATGGAACAACCGTGACTTTATAAGCAATAAAAAAACATTGAATTTTCACACATGGGCGAAAAAGGGTATCACCCACATTAAGCATATTTTCACATCCAACACATTTAAACCATTTCCACAACTGGCCCAGGAGTATGGCATCGGGAACAACGAATTTTTAAAATACCTACAAATCAGATCTTCTGTCCTGACAAAAATAAACATCAGAGACACAAATTTAGAACTTCCACCGGCAATATCAGACTTGGTCAACATTTCCTCCCCAAAGAAACTTCTCTCTAAAATATACAAAATGATTTCAAACCAACCTCAGACCATATACTTACCAACAATAAAATGGGAAAACGATCTTTCAATAGCCCCTGATGCCAACTTCTGGACCCAAATCTGTAAAAACATCTATCACATGACCAAAAATGCGAATCTTCAATTAATACAATACAAAATACTGCACAGAACACATTACACAGGCAATAGATTAGCTAAAATGGGTTTCACATCAGAAGTTTGCACACATTGCAATCAAAATTCTACAGATACATACATTCATGCAACCTGGCACTGCACTCCAATCAAACACTTTTGGGAAGAGGTCACACAGGCACTATCCACTATAGTTGGTTGCCACATCCCACTATCGCCTTCCCTTTGCTTGCTGGGGGACCTCACAATAATCACTGATAAAACTATAAACTCTAAAATACTCCTCATAGCTCTAACCATCGCCAAGAAAACTATCCTCATGAACTGGAAAAACTCGAAATAAACTACACATTAACATTTGGAAGAATCTTATAACAGACTTCATTGCAATGGAATATGCATCTCCCCTTCATAATTACACATCTGAAACTGACCCCTGCCGCCCAACACTTTCTGACCTCTTACAGCTATGAATCCTTTCTCTGTTCTCAACTCCGACTCCTCCCACCTACTTAATCAACCCACGAATATTCATTTTAGTTGTTTGAACTTGTTTCTGCCATCATTGTTACTATTATCTTCACTGTTACTGTTATGAATACTATCATTTGTATTTATTTTGTATTTGTACTTATTGTATTTATTTATTCATTTGTATTTATTTTTTTTCTCATTGATATAAATGCTAATATTTCTATCTTTTGCTTTCACCATTGCGATCACCACTGCCATCATCATTAGCATTTATTATTAATATAAACATTATTATTATTATTATTATTACTACTATTATAATCATCAAAATTGCCATTGTCAATGCTGTATTGGAATTAAGTGTCATTATCATCACTACTGCAATAATTTCCCCCTATCTTTTCATGGGTTTTTAATGCACCACAACAAAGAATAGGGAAAAAAATATATAAATAAATAAATAAATAAATAAATAAATAAATAAATAAATAAATAAATAAATAAAAAACGGAATTTGTATACATGAAAAACCTCACAAACACCAGGGCAGGCAAGACAGGCAAGAAGTGGTTTCAGCGGGATAGCATCTCTATCCCAAGTTGAGACACTCTCGCACTGTACTCCCTCTTTTAATGCACTTTAGACGCTACACATAACACACACAAAAATTAATAAATAATAATAATAATAATTAGGATAAGATAGGGACTGAAGAGATGTGGGGGAATGTTATCATTTATTATATTATTTTTATCTTATTATATCATCTTATATTTTGTGCAGGGTTGACAATGGCAATTAGGAGAAAGGATGGAAATATAAATAGACATACAATATTGGCAATATGGTGGTAGTGGGGAGTAGGGGTGGTGAGGGTAATGACAATGGTAACAAAATAATAAATGGTTACTTTGTTTACGCATACACACACATACACATACCCACACTCACACCCACTCACATACACACTTCGATCAAACACTTAAATCACTTCTTTGCTCTTATGTCACTTCTGGAATTATGGAATTACAAGATTGTTCACTATTGCACTATGTTGGTTTGTATGTATGTCTGAATGTTTAATAAAAAAAAAAAAATAAAAAAAAAAAAAGATGACGATGTTGTTTATGTGAGCGCGCACGCTCAGTGAGAGTGAGAATTCTTGCGCAAAGAGGAAGATGACCGATCTATCGCGGGCTGTTTTATTATAATGTGTTTACTTCCACTTTGATTTGTAGCGTTTTACAGAGTGTTTTCTTTAACCTGTTAACAACCGCTCTTTCGACATGTATGTGAAGAGTGTGCTTTACTGAAAGAAAGAAACTATAAAAGGTCTCGTGGAACTACCAGTTCGTTTGCACTTCCCTATTCTTCATCTGGGCAGACTTCAAACTCTGACAGACGTTACAACACATAGAGTGTTTTAAACAGGGGTTGGATAAATATGTTTTGCTTTTAAAACTGTTTTAATGCGAGCCCATCGAAGCAGCTCGAATTGGTTAAGGTTAGGTTAGCCGATTGGTCAGTTGATACTGTATGTCATACGCTACGTTACCTTGTAGAAAATATTTGACCTGGCTGGCAGAACGATGGCATGCATCTTAGCGATGACATGACAAACATATTTAAGACCTATCCAATCTGAATTTAAGACAATTTAATACTTTTTAAGGCCTTATTTTTAGGAAAATTGATTTAAGACTTTTTAATACTTTTTAATGACCTCGGCCACCCTGGACTCCAGAAGCTTCTGTAGCGTATTTATATGTATATTTAAAGAAAATCTAGTTCCTACATTATTTTTCTATGCATTGACTCATTGGGTCCTCTAACCTGCAATATACCCTTTAAGAACATCCAAAATTATTTGTTTCATTTTGAATATGTTATTGAGTTATTTTGGAAAAAAAAGTAACATTCAGAAGGGTTTTATTTTAATGTAATTCCTTTTAAAAAAGAAAGAGAGAGAAGTGTGCGATGCTACTCCTGACCGTTAGGGGCAGTGTCGAGTGATCGGAGTTAAGCTGTGCGAGTCGTGAGTTTTCATTACTCCAGAAAGCTTGAACTGGACACACTGTCTTCTCGTTTCTCTCGTGTGTGTTACACACTTACAAAATAGATACTTTAACTTAGTCCTCAGATAGAGGAGTGTTGCTGCCAGCTCCCACCCAAACTGCATTGAAATGATATGTTTAGCAGCCAGAATTTCAAAATTTTCATGGGGAACAACCCCTGACCCCTCCTAACATGATCCATATCACCTGTCAGAAAACAATTGCAACATCTCAGATCTTCAAATTATAAAGAATCACTAATTGATTACTAATTGCAACATGAACACATTTGAGAGGCGTGAACAATTGTCTTTTTTACTCTTAACATGGTCATAAAGTGCATCTCAAATTTCTCACATATTACCAAGTCACTCTGCAGGAACTACAGTACCAGTTATTAGAACTCGGCCATTATTTTAAAGCGCGCTCTCAGCACTGTCAAAATACAAGTTAGCTTTCGACACTTAACGGATAAACAGACAAATTAACTGGTGATGTCAAAAATGAAAAAAGACAAATATTGGTCAATATCAGCATCAGCGATATATCAGTTGCCCATTAAATAATATTACCAAGAAACTTTAAAATGCTGCTTTAAACAAAAATTAGGCAACACAATAACATCTCACAA
>JAQIUQ010002058.1:0-16534 GCA_030378365.1 Hybognathus amarus
CAGTGTGACAACCACAGTAGTAGTCTACTACAGGCATAATGACAATATGATATTAACAAATACCACTTACCATTTATAAGTTAAATGGACCTCAGCAACGACGATGCGTTGCAGGTACTATATAACTCTGTGGCTAGCATGTCTTGTCACTTTGCGCTCATCCAGGCCTCGGGACTGCCGAACAGAAGTTGGTATAGACAATTCTTTATCGCATTTTCTTTATCGGGACACAGCTGAGCGGCAGATATTCCAAGTTGACCGCCTCCAGTACTATTAATACTATTAATGGCGAGACAACAATAACGACTGGGGTCTCGCAAAGCTTAACGCCAAAAGCGGCTCTTTTTTCAAAATAAACTTGCATTCTAAACTACTTAGAACAATATCCAAGGCTGCATTAAAAGGTAGATCGCATCTGCTGCCATATTGAATCCATATAGTATAAACAAACTGCGGCCTGTCCCAAATCCCGCACTTCACACAGACTTGCGGTCTCGTGGACTTACAGTCCCTCCAAAAGTATTGGAATGATGAGGCAAATTTCTTTGTTTTTGTTGTTCACTGAATATATTTGGGGTTAAGATCAAAAGATGGGCATGAGACAATAGTTCAGAATGTCAGCTTTTATTTCCTTGTATTCACATCTAGATGTGTTTAACAACTCACGACATACCACCCTTTGTTGTAACCCACCCATTTTTCAAGTGAGCAAATGTATTGGAACATGTGACTGACAGGTGTTTCTTGTTGCCCAGTTTTAGCCTTTTTGGTTGATTCTCCAAACGTTAAATAGCTCTGCATGACTAGTCTAAGTTTTCATCCTTGGTTCAAAGCTATAAAGACTGCATTTCCTGTTAAAGAGGATAAACCAACATGAAGACCAGAGAGCTGTCTATGGGAGAAAAGCAAGCTATTGTCAAGCTTAGAAAAGATGGAAAGTCAATCAGAGTCATTGGACAAACATTGGGAATTGTCCTGAAAACGAAAGAAACTACTAGTGTACTGAGTAACAGACATCGAACAGGTCGGGCCATGACAGAAGTATCGTGAAAGCTTCGAAGAAAACCCCCAAAACTTCAGTAAGTGACATCACCAACGACCTCCACAGTGCAAGGGTGAAGGTATCACAATCCACTGTTCGAAGAAGACTCAGAGAGCAGAAATATAGAGGCCACACCACAAGATGCAAACCACTCATCAGCAGTAAGAATCGGTAAGGCCAAATTGGAATTTGCAAAGAAGTACAGAGATGAGCCGCAAAAGTTCTGGAACACAATCTTATGGACTGATGAGACCAAGATTAATCTCTACTAAAGTGATGGAAAGGCCAAAGCGTTGGAGAAAGAAAGGAACTGCTTGTGATCCAAAGCATACAAGCTCATCTGTAAAGCATGGTGGAGGTAATGTCATGCATGGGCATGCATGGCTACTTCTGGAACAGGCTCATTGATATTTATTAATGATGTAACTGATGATGGTAGCAGCAGAATGAATTCAGAAGTTTACAGAAACATTTTGTCTGCCAATTTATGGAGAAATGCATTGAAACTAATCGGGAGGAAGTTTATCGTGCAGCAGGACAATGACCCAAAGCACACTGCCAACAAAACAAAGGACTTCATCAGGGGGAAGGGGGAAGGTTTTAGACTGGCCAAGTCAATCACCTGACCTTTACCCAATACGCCTTATTCACGGCAGCACCATCTTTGATTTTTAATGAGAATGAAAGCGAGGCTGTGAGGGATGGACATGCATCTCTTCAATGGGCTGTACTGTTATTTAATGTGTTTTCGGATTGTTCTGCTCATGAAACACTGAAAAAATATCTTTCCAAGAAATTTCCGTTGACAAAAAACTCCTGACAATGTAAGCTGTGGAAAATTGTAAGTAATCTAGGAGCTTTATTCAGCTTTTTACAGCGGATGCCATTGCAAACATGGTAAGTCTATCCCTCACAGCCTCACTTTCATACCTGTCATGGCGCTGCTCTGAATAAGGTCTATAGAGCATGCATTTCCATCCTTAAGAGGAGACTGAAGGGAGAAACACCCAGAAACAATCAAGAACTGATAGAAGCTGCGGTAAAAGCCTGGAATAGCATCACAAATGAAGAATGCAACAGTTTGGTGATGTCGATGGGTCGCAGGCTTGAGGCAGTTATCGCAAGCAAGGGTTATGCCACCAAATATTAAAAGTTATTTACTTGAAGATTATTTGTTCCAATACTTTTGCTCACTTGACAAATGGGTGTGTTCAAACAAAGGGTAGTATGTTGTGAGTTGTTTAACACATCTAGATGTGAATACCAGGAAATAAAAGCTGACATTCTGAACTATTGTCTCATACCCATCTTTTGATCTTAAACCCAAATATATTCAGCGAACAACAAAAACAAAGAAATTTGCCTCAATGTTCCAATACTTTTGGAGGGGACTGTAAATTGCACGTGCTCGCCAGTCTACGAGTCCATAGGCTGTCCCATTTGGCATTTTAACGCTCTGAAGTGTGCTCAGCAGCGCCCCCTTTGTACCCTTGAAGCAGTCTTCCACGAAGCCCGCATAGATGCAGGCTCCACGCACTTTAAATACCCAGGAATCCTCGCGAAAGGCCAATCAGACAACAGATGGGAGGAGATTTCGCTCACGGATTGAATATTAAAGGTGTCACATTATGGTTTTTATGACATAGGCATACATTTTACCAGTTGTTACTCACAGTCTATTCGTCTTTTAGAGACCAGTGGTTGATATGTCAAACATAATAAAAGCATGTTAAATAATACGATTATATACGCATTATATGATTCATTACATAAATAGAACCGAATGTATTGGCTTTACTCATGAGTAATATGTTTATGAGTCATAAACATATTATGAATATTGAAACCTATACATTTTCTTAAACTCATTTTCATTTTGTGTTAAAATTGAACATTATTATGTACAACTTTTTTATCATTTACATAACCATGACATCTATTGTAATGCCCAGGTGGCATTTACAATTATAGAATTTTAAAAGCAGGCTGCGTAGTTCACATGGACATACATGATTTGAGAAAATAAAATAAATTTTGTACTTCTTATACTGTCTATGCAACAACCAGACCGTCTTCCTGTTTCCGGCGTGATGATCGAAGTCTGTCCCAAAAATACCTCTCAATGCGCCCTCCTGAAGACTCGCGCTGAAGGGCACTATAGGTCACCATTAGAGTTTAAGAGTTGAGTCCAAGTTCAAACAGTATAAAATGTTCCGTTAACCGTTTTTTCCACCAACACGAAAAAGGGGCTCCGTAGATCGTGTCTACATAGACTTATTACAAAGAATGAACACTGGGGAGATATATAGAACGAGATGAGGGTGTAGTGTAGTGTGCATACACATGGAAGAGAGTTCAGTCTGGATTAACGAGTGATTAACCAAGGAAATCTTGTGCCATCATCTCTTGTTTTGTAAAGTGAAATTACAGTACCACTCTTACTAACAGTGAAATTTGGCTTAATATTAAGAAATGTGTATTGTGCAATCACAATATTTATATCAGAAAGTCTCAAGCGATATGTCAGTAAATATATTAATGGATTTGTAACATACTTAGAATGAAATAAATGTATTTTAAATACATTTTGGTATAGTTTTTTTTTCACTTGGTATGTAAGAAACGAAGAGTTCAGATGCAAAAGCCTCTAAGTGCCATTTGAAATGTTCTTCTAAAATGATCATTTTTATCAAGCTTGTATATTAAAGTTCAGTAATTTCCCTTAAAATGGCAATGAAGATTACCTATTAATTTTCATTTAAGTGAAATTACTGAACTTAAATATACAAGCTTGATAAAAATGGTCATTTTAGAAGAAAATTTCAAATGGCATTTAGAGGCTTTTGCACTGAACTTTTCATATTTTAAAACAAAAGTCAATAATGATGTTATCAAACTTTATTAGTAGGAGCATTCATCCATTTTTATCCATTCAACAAGAATATTTTTGCAAAAGCTCATAAAGAGGCGATACATATCAAGAGGAGTATATATATATATATATATATATATATATATATATATATATATATATATATATATATATATATATATAGTGTTTTAATCATTAAGTAGAACGGATTACAGAACTCTGCGGTTTACAGAGTTTATAAAGGCTAAACATCGTCATACCAGAAAATTCAAAGAGGACTTGTGTGTGTCAGCGCTCTGTAGATCACTCAAGGGCAGGTCTATCAGTGGATGCCACAGATGGTGGTTTGTTGTCGATTTCCTCCAGTTGTTTCTTTACACTTTCGTACTGTATTTGCCACTGCCCAGGGGAGAGAGAGGAAGGACTGACCTCCAGAAACTTGTAGGCATCTTTGTTCTTGAGCTTAAAGATGGCAGATGCTTTTTCACAGCTTGCAGCAACACTAACCCAAGCCTGTGGAATTAAAACATTTATAAGTCAAGTCATATTTTTACAATACAGATTGCATTAAAGCAGCTCCAAAAGTCAAGGCAAAGTCACAATAGTCTTTTAGATGAAAAATGAGACCACCATTTAAGAGGGAACAACCAAGCCTTCCCTCAGGTACAAATAAAGATAATAAGAATATTTGTAATGGAAATGTTTTATGGAAATGTTCTTGTAATCGTGTAAACATTCATTTTTACCTCTTTGGCTCTTTGGATTGAATCAATGAAATCTTTTTTAGACAAATCAAAGTCTTCAAGTAAATGATCTCCAGCAAAGGTCTTCTGTTCCAGGGAGATCAGCAAATTACGAAATTCACCCAGAACTTTAGGAGCTCACCCAGAATGTCACAATACAATTGTCAAGCTTTTCTGAACTTCAGGTAGATAGATGGGGTCGGGTATGGAGTCTGCAGACAGGAAATAAAGGATTTAACAAGCCACACATTCACTACTTGTCTTAACCCCTTAAGTGTCACCTTTAACCCTTAAGGGGTTAAGTGACACCCATATATTTTTAGAACAACAATTTATTAGTTAAAACCTAAAGTAATATTGACAAACTATATATCATTTCAAATCTTACTGTCTCTAGTTTTCATATTTATGTATTTCATTTTTTAAATAAATTACAGAGGAGCAGTAATTTATCAATTTGCAACAAGAATTTTTCATATTCATTAGGTGTGTTTAGGCCTTTATTTTGAAATAGAAAAATCAAGAAATATTGGTAGAAGCTTCCTTTTTGTTTTCATGCCAAGAGTGCAAAAGATAACTGATAAAGATAAAAAAAGATCTGAAAATGTTTTGAATATAATGAAAAATATTATGGATCCTCCATTTGTAATGCAGCAGGGCTATGATGTGCTCTTTATATAGGTTTATTAGAGGTTGAAATCAAGTCAAATTCTGCCTAACCACCCATATTATTTCCGAATAGGATGTATACTTCATAAATTGTATGGAAATATATGGTTCAGATCATTCAAAACATATTTTGAAACTGTAGGCGCCCTTATATGGTCAGCTTGAGCGTATAGTACTGTATAGCTTACAAATGCCTTTTCAGAATTTGCCACAAAATTAAACCCATCAAATTATTAAACCCAGCAAAGCAGATATTACAACATTATATAGTGATATTAATAATCTAACTTTTCTAAATGCGCGTGCGAGGGCTTGTATTGCGTGCAGAGATGTCATGCGCGCCAGCATCAGTTGTGCTCTCGTTTATTATTGGCATTGAACTGCTGCCATACAACCCCTATGTCTATATTTCAAAGCAATCTTTAATTACAACCACTTAAGTTTGGATAGTGATATTCATGTCTGTGCGGAAAAAGCGGTGAGTGCAAGTGTACTTTAAACATGAAAGAAAACAGACTCACTCCGGTCAAAACTGGCTTTGGCCGCCGTCATCTGCTGATCAATGATCTGGAGTTGGATCTGCCACTGCTTCTGTTTTATATCACCCTTCTCAGCGAATGAGGATATTCAGTTGAGCTTCAAGAGCCTTCAATTGTGCAACTTGTTCAGGACTCTTTGCAGCATCATAAATGCTTTTAATAATCGCCCCGATGAATGGAATGACTGCAGCGACGATGCCGAGGTCTTTACTTGATTTCGTTGGATGTGACCAATTCTTCAATCTCTTGGTTTTTTCTGGTTATCCTCTCCTCGATTTCACCAAGCTCTTTTGTTTTATTATTGCGTAATTGTATCATATTATCCAGGGCTTCTTCAATCCCCTTCAACTCTTGGGGTTTTTTTTGCTATATTTTTATCTGTTTCTGCTTTTTCATAGTAAACATCACTGGCAGCCGATGATAAATCTATGTTGTGTGAATCATACCTATACAATGTTGCAGTAAAATTAGCATTATATATCAATGGGCTGTGTAACTAGCTTAAAAGTTTAGCTTAAAACATGTTCATACTTTTGCTTGCATGTAGCAGAATAATTCAACTGTTCAAGGTATTATGAAATATGTTTTCATGAGGAAAATTACCTTTTCACGATTTCTGTCACATCAGTAATAATGTCTGTGATCCAGACTTGGGCTTTTTCTAGGAATTTGACTGCCAAATTCGGCCTATTTTTCTCCACAACTTTCACCAACATGGGAAACAGCGTATTAACCAGGTTATCACTGGTCAAAACACACTATGAAAAGGAAGAGAAAAGTATCTTAGAATATAAAAAAACATTCAGAACTCTTATTGACTCTTTTTTTCCTGTAAATGGTGAGCTTTTATCTCTGCGATGAATAAATCTGTGGACAACGCGCACTTCAGTGTGTAGATGTTACATGACCACTAGATGTCCTCTTAACCTCCTAAATGTATAACAAGCATAATGGTAACGTTACAAAGAGACACGCAGAACATGCAGAGTTTATTTCAATAGCAGTCTTTTTTTACCTTTGATATTCATAGACACTAGAGCATATCGAGATTTGTTTCATTGTAGGCTACGTCCCTACTTTTGATTTATTCATTCAAAACGGGCCAAATTCTGTGACGTTCCCCTTTACAGTTGATGGCTCAAGAGTTGATGGCTCTTTACACTGGATAGTTTATGACGTCATAAACAGTGAAGCCACCGCGCCTAATCCGAGTGATTATCATCGTCATTTAAAATACCAAAGCGGTTCAAAAACAATGAAAACAATTCATTCTTACAAGTCACAGGGTGCAGCCATCTTGAATTCCGAAACGGATTTCTGCTCGGTGTCCTCACTGTTGTCCGACGTCCGAGAGGAGAAATCCGAGGAAAGGGGCGTGTTGCTGGGCAACGTCTGTCATCCGATTTGGATCTCCGAAACGGATGAATAATAGAATGCACCAGAAGTCCTATTGTAACGAATTCTTGGTTGTAGTTCCAGCAAAGTTCCACTGGGGGCAATAGTCGGAGTGCTAAATGAATGGGAGTCTATGGGGCTAAACGGCTAAATTTGTCTTATTCAGCCGATTGTCATTGAGAAATCTCAGATTTGAATGTAGATTTTGCATGTCCAACATTAGTTATAGGTCAAAAGTTGAATGAACGAGTACTTATTTCCTTTCAATTTCTTACAGGTTGAGTTGTTGTAGCCCATAACACACTAGCATTCTGCTAATGGACGCTGATTGGTCAGTGAAGGTCTGATTACGACCAGAGACACCACTTGATGGCATCGTGGCATTGTCGATGCCTTGAGAGAAAAGAAAGTGCAGAATGCAATGGAAATAATAAATTCATGCATAATATTGGCTGCTTTGGAGCGTTGCTGCGATAGTTTTCTTGTTGTGGAAAAGGCATTTTCTGTGATTGACCTGATTTCAGCAATAACAAAGATAACTGATGGATCCTTAATCTATGGTAATACAATATGGTACAACTACAGTGCAAACAGTACTTTAAACTGAGAAGTAATAGTAAATAGTTTAGTCAATAAATTAAACAAACAGTATACAGCAAATAAAATAGTAATGAAAAGGTTATATAAAATATAGGGTAGGTATAAAATAAATTACAGATCCCTGTCTTTTTTTCAGTTTTATTGATCAGTAAGTGACATTATAACAGTATAAGTAGCCTAAAAGGTATAAGAAGAGTTATACAACACAAGAAATAAAGTACACGATTCAGACACAGCAGCAGGATACAACATTAAAATAGCCACAATGTAAAGTTATGAAACTGCCAAAACGTTTTTTCAGATGGACCCAGAGTGGAACTGCAACAGTTGAGAACCCGGAAGTTTAATGTGAGTGGGAGTTCTCCCCGAAAAAGACGCGCATTTCCGAATTCCGATTCTATGTCAGTTAGTGGCGGCAGCTACAGCAGCGCGAGAAAGGAAAGCGGAATTCTCATCAAACTTTCCTGAAGCTGTGCAGATTTCGGTACCACCAATTCAAAAGACTGAACAGACAGCCGGTAAGTAAGATCGCCACTGTGGTGAGGGGGCGTTGGTTTCGCATCATCTGTAGTGAGAGATGAGTCAATGAGCGGCGCGGTGAGTAAATGGGTCAAGTGCAGATGATGAACACCTGTGTCTGTTTGCAGTGATTGGAGTGGGGAGACCGATAAAAGCCACACAGTGGGAGAGGACGAGAGCTGGCTGGAACTCGATGCAGTGAACCGAGAAAGTGAGAAGCGGAAGATAAAGTGAAAGTCATTCGACGTGCAAAGAGTTTTTGGGAATGAATGTGTGCTGTAGCGGTGCTACGGTGAATGTGGTGTGGGCATGCCTTTTTGTTTTGTCCGAATCTGATTAAATAAAAGTTAAGCACAGAGTTCCACATCTGCCGACCCTGTCTTCTTCTTCCTATTTTATTGAATCTCATTACACTGGTGCCAAAACTGGTGCCGAAGAAGGAGGCTGCCACCGCCATGCAGAGCCCACCAGGTTCGCCGTTTGTGGAGATCATTCAATCACTCGCGGCTATGCAGAGATAACAACATCAACCCCTGCTGTCCATCCAAGAAGAACAAGGTCAGCAGGAAGACTGCGAGTTGTTCCGGAGCTGTTTGGACCAGGGGACTGCGGCCACCCCCTCCGCAGCATCGGCCTTGGCCATCTCGTTGTCCAAGATGGGTCCACAGGATGAGCCGGAGGCGTTCATGGACCTGTTTGAGAGGACAGCCGAGGCCCGGGGTGGCCCAAAGCAGACTGGCCACTGCGGCTCATCCCACTGCTGTCAGGGGAGTCGCAGAACGCCGCCCACCAACTGCCGGTCTCCAGTCTCCTGATCTGTCTATCAAGATCTACGGCGTGCCATTCTGCAGCGGGTCAGCCGGTCCCCTGAGCAACATCGCCAACGCTTCAGGTCCCTGACCCTCGATGAGTCCGGCCGGCCCTTCGTGATGGCGCAACAGCTCCGGGACTCCTGCCGCAGATGGCTGATGGCCGGGGGAAGCGACGTCGAGGAAATCGTCGACCAGGTGGTACTGGAGCAGTTTATTGCGAAGACGCAGAAGAAAACAGCTCAATGGGTCCAGTGCCACCGTCCGACGTCGCTGGACCAGGCCATCCAGCTGGCGGAAGATCACATGGTGGCGTGCTCGGGAGTCGGCGAACCCCTCCCTTCTGTCTCTCTCTCACACACTCTCTCTCTCTTCCCAGCCTCTCTCTCTATCCCTTCTGCCAAACCTGTCCCTTCTCCCAGGTCTCGGAGTGGGCTGGCACCCAGGCCAGCGCCGCGATGGAGGTCCGGGGGCCGGGGGACACCAGTTCAGCCGGGAGGATGATGCAGAGGGGGACGCCTGTCGGTGATTCTCCTCCCCGGCTTCGGTGGCACCGCTCTCCCCACGCCAATCCCTTGCCCTGCTTCCCGCCGCTGGGACAGCAGTAAAGTCCGGGCCGGCCTGTTGGCGCTGTGGGGACCCGGGCCACTTTGATCGACCGCTGTCCAGTGATGGAGGTGGGGACACTGTTCCACGCCCCGATCAAGCTGGCTTGTACCAGATACCCGTGAGTATCAAAGGGGTACTTATCAGGCTTTGGTGGATTCAGGATGTAACCAAACCTCTATTCATCAAAACCTGATTCGGTCTGGGGCATTGGATAACAGCTGCGTGGTTAAGGTGCAGTGTGTGCACGGGGTGATGGTGAGTTATCCCTTAATGTCTGTAAAAAATTTATTTAGGGGACAAAAGCATAGTGTGGAGGTGGCAGTTAACCCGCACCTCCGGCATCCGCTAATTTTGGGAACGGATTGGCCGGGCTTTACGGAATTATTGAGGTTTTTATGCACGGATGCCTCTTGGGGAAAAAGCAGTAGGGGAACAGAGAACTTTAGAGAGAAATATACTCTCTGAGCACGATGATTTTCCCCTGGAGCAGTCCCAGGATGAGACGCTAAAACATGCGTTCAATAAGGTCCAGTCCATCGACGGCCAGCTACTCCGCCCGAACCAACCGCTCTCTTACCCCTATTTTAGCGTGATCAAAGATAGGTTGTATCGGGTGACCCAAGACGCCCAGACAAAGGAGGATACAACCCAGTTATTAGTACCAAAGAGCCGTCGGGAAATGCTTTCCAGGCGGCTCACTGTAATCCGATGGCCAGACATTTAGGGCAAACGGCGACACTAAACCGCCTTATGGCCCGATTCTTTTGGCCAGGCATTCACGAGAACGTGCGCAGGTGGTGCGCGTCTTGTCACGAATGTCAGTTGGTTAATCCACCGGCCAACCCAAAAGCCCCCTTCTGCCCCCTTCCGCTGATGCAGGTCCCCTTCGAACGAATTGGTATGGACCTCATCGGGCCAATAGAACGGTCAGCACGAGGGCATCGTTTTGCATGAGTCTTTGTAGATTACGCAACACAATACCTGGAGGCACTTCCGCAATATCTCAGCTAAGAGTGTCGCAAGCGCGCTGTTTTCGTTAATCTCCCGGTGGGGATCCCTAAAGAGATCCTCACCGATCAAGGCATGGCGTTTATGTCACGAACGGTTCGCAAACCTTATGAATTATTGGGCATTAAATCGATTCGCACCAGCATCTATCACCCACAAACGGACGGTCTGGTCGAACGATTCAATCGGACATTAAAAGCCATGATTCGTAAGTTCGTTCACGAAGACGCCAGAAATTGGGATAAGTGGCTAGAACCCCTTTTGTTTGCTGTACGCGAGGTCCCCCAAGCCTCCACGGGGTTTTCCCCTTTCAAGCTTCTTTTCGGTCATCAGCCCCGTGGGGTGTTGGATGTACTGAGGGAGACTTGGGAGGACGGACCGTCCGCTGGTAAGAACGAAATTCAGTATGTCCTGGACCTGAGAACAAAACTCCACACATTGGGGCGGCTATCTTTGGAGAATTTGTTACAGGCCAAGGACAGACAGAGACAGCAATACAATAGGGGGCCTAGACTTCGTCAATTTGCACCGTGAGATAAGGTCCTTGTATTACTTCCCACATCCAGCTGGAAATTACTCGCAAAGTGGCAAGGGCCGTTTGAGGTCACACGGCGAATTGGTGATCTCAACTATGAGGTAGTTCAAACAGATAGGGGCGGGGGACGTCAGATTTATCACCTCAACCTGCTTAAAAAATGGGTTGAGGCTGAGGCAGTGATGCTGGCGACAGTGGTGAGTGGAGAGGAGGACCTCGGGCCAGAGGCGAATATCTAACCCCATTCATTCGCTCTGGCTCCCTCTGGCGACCACCTCTCACCCACGCAGCTCACTGATATTAAAACCCTGCAAGCAGAATTTGCGGATGTGTTCTCACCCCTGCCTGGTTGAACGAACCTCATTCAGCACCACGTTGAGACGGATCCGGGGTCGTAATGTGTTGCCGCCCGTACTCGTTTGCCGGAACACAAAAAGAATATAGTTCAGGCCGAATTAGAGAGAATGCTGGACATCGGGGTAATAGAAGAGTCCAACAGTGATTGGGCGAGCCCCGATAGTTTTAGTACCTAAACCTGACGGCTCGATTCGGTTCTGTGTGGATTATAGAAAGGTGAACGCGGTGTCTAAATTTGATGCGTATCCAATGCCGAGGATTGATGAATTGCTTGATTGGCTTGGTTCTGCTCGCTTTTATTCGACACTGGACTTAACAAAGGGGTATTGGCAGATCCCCTTATCTCCAATATCCAAAGAAAAAACAGCTTTTACCACGCCGTTCGGGTTACACCAATTTGTCACGCTTCCGTTTCGGGTTGTTCGGGGCACCGCCGACTTTTCAGCATTTGATGGAGAGAATTCTCCGGCCGCATGCTGCATATGCCGCTGCTTATTTGGATGAGATCATCATATATAGTAATGATTGGCAGCGTCATATGCAGTATTTGCGTGCTGTTCTGAAGACGCTGAGAAGAGCTGGTCTCACGGCCAACCCGAAGCATTGTGCAATTGGGCGGGTTGAAGTAAAGTATCTGGGCTTCCACTTGGGACATGGACAGGTGCGTCCCCAAATTGATAAGACAGCTGTGGTTGCGACCTGTCTGAGTCCTAAGACCAAAAAGGAGGTTAGGCAGTTCCTGGGGCTGGCGGGATATTATAGACAGTATGTACCTAACTATTCGGACCTTGCTAGCCCGCTGACTGACCTGACTAAAAGGGCGCTCCAGATACGGTTCAGTGGACGGAGCAGTGCAAGCAGGCTTTTACCCAGATAAAGGCTGCTCTGTGCGGTGGGCCGCTTTTACATGCTCCTGACTTTTCTCTCCCTTTCATCCTACAGACGGACGCCTCGGACAGGGGTTTGGGCGCGGTCCTGTCCCAGGAGGTGGGGGGAGGAACGCCCGGTGCTGTACATCAGTCGGAAGCTGTCTAAGAGAGAGACGATGTACAGCACCATTGAAAAGGAGTGTTTGGCCATCCGATGGGCGGTCCTCACTCTCCGCTACTACCTCCTGGGTCGGGAGTTCACCCTGTGTTCGGACCACGCGCCCCTTCAATGGCTCCACTCGCGGATCACCCCTTGGTATCTGGCTTTACAACCCTTTAAGTTTCAGGTGGTCCACAGGCCGGGGGACGCAGTTTGCTGTGGCCGACTTCCTCTCCAGGAGGGGGGGGGGCTGCATGAATGTGTGCTGTAGCGGTGCTACGGTGAATGTGCTGTGGGCACGCCTTTTTGTTTTGTCCGGATCTGAGTAAATAAAAGTTAAGCACGAGTTCCAGATCTGCCGACCCTGTCTTCTTCTTCCTATTTTATTGAACCACATTACAGCCACGTTAATCAGACTTTGTTGCACGCTGATGAGGCGTTGAGGTGCGAGTGGGAGAAACACACTTATGTTTGCGCGCTGTAGTATCTGTGTTGTAAATATTCACTGTGGTAGTTTACGGATTGCATTAGACAAATATTGGTTAGTCAATTTTATTGCAGTTTGCTTAATTTTAGTGATTTAATTCTGATATGTGGGATACTGTTGTACTGAATTGGTTGCTTGTAAAGACATGGTCCTATATAATATTTGCCTAAAATGGAAATCAAAAATATTTAAGTGCTAAAATTGTAGTTTGTACAATTTTTAATGGGGTGAATGTGTATTGTAAACATTTGTATGGGTAAAAAGGTGTTAAATTCACTGCTTGAATATTCAATTGTTGATTCATCGTGTTTGGTTAGCCTATTCATGTGATTGTGTCTCCCGTAATTTAATGTCTGTGATGAATTTCTTTGGTTTTGAAGGTTTTTCATCTGTAATATCTGGGCTTCAAAAAGTGAAGAAAAATAAAATAAAAGGACAAAGATGCAACTGAGGCCTGGTTATTGAGTGAAACCCAGTTTAATGTTCAAGATTGGTGCCTCCCTATTAAGTGTGGGTTAAGCAAAGCTAAAGAAGAAAAACACTTGACAGTAACGCTGCTATCTCTGCCTTTAGGCTACTTCAAATGAATTGATGGTGGCGGACTTTTGTGCTATGTATGATGTTCACACAAATCTGAAATCAATTACATTTTTTCTGAAATCAATGATAAATCCATGTCTGACTGTTGGAAGCGAACAAAAAAAAAGAACGTGAAAATCGCATTCATGATGATTTATGGTGATTTTTATTTCCGTTAGACCTGTGTCTACATTGACGCTGATGCATTAAAGTGGAGGGTCTCCAATGTTTCAAGATGGCGGCTCATCTACGCATTCGTTCCAATGAACTTCCATAGCCAAGGCAAGGCAAGACATCTAGTGCAGTGTTTCCCAACCCTGTTCCCTGGCGGCACACCAACACTGCACGTATTCTTTGGCCCCGTCCACACGAAGGCGCATTTCGCTGGATCCGTATAAATTTGTTATCGGATTGGCGTTTCGTCCACACGGATCCGGCGTTTTGGGAGAGTGAAACCGCTATTTTTTGAAACCGGGTCCCAAGGTGGATAAATCTGAAAACGACACCCTTGCGTTTTCGTGTGTACGGCCAATCCGTATATTTTGTGAAACGATGATGTCATCACCCCACGTGTCGACTTGTCAGACAACAACAACTGCCGAACTGCTTGCATAATAGTTAATATAATATAGCCTAATATAATGCGGCAGAACCTTCTGAGCCTCTTGTATTCCTTTATTTATTATTTACTTGAATGTGTTTTTTTAAGGCCTATAGGCTAGGCTATTTTCGTATGCTGCTTGTCTGTTGTCTGATAAAGACATTTCGTATTATAGGAATTTAAAGCAAAAATAATATTCGACGATCGATGGGAATTATTTGATTATTTTGGCTATTCAAAAATGCACCCCTAATGTTCCACTCCGACATTATATTTCTCTGTAGGTTAGGCGTACGTGTTATATCCATCAAAGAAATGTATTCAGTTTAATATTTATCTTTAAATATTTTATTCTTTTAATGAATCTATGTTAATTAGGAAAAGTGAACCGCGTGCATATGCGCAATAGGCTAGGCTATATCGGGAGACCTAATTTTGACCACATTAAATTTTGATTTGTATAAAGCCCTTCTTTGAAGTGAATTTGGTAACACTTTATTTTACGACCCGCAAACAACTGGGTAAGTACACAGAAATTACAGTGTACGTTTCTGTAATTATAGTGTACTTCCGTGTAAGTATAAGGGAACAATATGTTAAGTTTGGGGTAATAAAGGGGTAACAAGCAGATATACAACCTGATAATAGGCTAGGCTATATCGGGAGACCTAATTTTGACCACATTAAATTTTGATTTGTATAAAGCCCTTCTTTGAAGTGAATTTGGTAACACTTTATTTTACGACCCGCAAACAACTGGGTAAGTACACTGAAATTACGATGTACGTTTCTGTAATTATAGTGTACTTCCGTGTAGGTATAAGGGAACAATATGTTAAGTTTGGGGTAATAAGGGGGTAACAAGTCAAAAAGTTTCTGTAATGATTTTAATTTAGACTGTACCATGTGGTAATGCAACGCAGTCTCATCCCAATTCGTCATATAACTGACGTTTTGGGACAATTCCTAATATACGGGTAATTAGTAGGCCTACTGTACTTTATCCCATTGAATTGCAATGTCACATAAATGTCAGGGCAAATATACTGTGTAATTAAAACTTTTTGTTGTTGTTGTTTTGTTTTCTTGATAACAGTACCGTTCTCTGTAATTACAGTGCAAATAGTGTTGTTTCGTATTGCTAGTGTTTGTTACCCCATTGTTCTGTGTAGTTACAGGGTAAGTGTAATATATACATGTACATATATATTATATTGTATTATATTTCTTTATTTATTATAAAAATAAATTGTTACTTTGTTGTTTGAGTATACTGTAGAAAAGACAATGTTTAATTAAGATGAAAAAGCATTTTGAATTTTTTTACAATAAAAGTCAGAAATTAAATGGGATCCTTTTGTATATTGTATATTTTATATATATATTGTATACATTGTATATTCACTGCACTTACCCTGTAACTACACAGAACTAGGGGTAACAAACGCTACTTACTATGTAGCAATACGAAACAACACTATTTGCACTGTAATTACAGAGAACGGTACTGTTATCAAGAAAACAAAACAACAACAACAACAACAAAAAGTTTTAATTACACAGTATATTTGCCCTGACATTTAAGTGTCATTGCAATTCAATGGGACTAAGTACTAATTACCACATGGTACAGTCTAAATTAAAATCATAACAGAAAATAATTATTTTGATTTAACATTAAGTAATCTAGTAAGAAAAACCAATAAATTTAATGTTTAATTTTCAACCCACAGATGTCAAAATTTAACATATTTAGCCAGAAATGTGATACATTTTGTAAACAACAGGCATACATTTTTTGCCTATAGAATATATTAAAATAATAGCTACCTGTTATTTTTTAACTAATTAAATAATTTGCTTGTATATCTGCTTGTTATCCCCTTATTACCCCAGACTGTTCCCTTATACCTACACGGAAGTATACTATAATTACAGAAACGTATACCATAATTTCAGTGTACTTACGAAGTTATTTGCAGGTTGTATATCTGCTTGTTACCCCTTTATTACCCCAAACTTAACACATTGTTCCCTCATACTTACACGGAAGTACACTATAATTACAGAAACGTACACCGTAATTTCTGTGTACTTACCCAGTTGTTTGCGGGTCGTAAAATAAAGTGTTACCGTGAATT